>VYZW01010798.1:0-114671 GCA_013401315.1 Balaeniceps rex | reverse complement strand
CTGAGTTTAGCCCCCTGCCCCCCCCCCCCTTTTTTTTTTCCTTCCCTTAAGCAATAAATTTCTAATTAGTTTAAATTCATTCATTGTATTATTTATAACATAGAAAGAAACATAACATTCGCGTTCCTGGGTGCAAGTGCAGCAAGATCAGTGAGAGGGGTGAGTCAGCTCTGGGTGACTTTATATTGGTAAAGCAAGAACAGGTGTTTCATACCCCTGCCTTGCATAGCTTAATGTGTCAAAGGGTGGATGAGAAACAGATTGCTAGTCAGGCTTAATTTTAGGTATATCACTTGTAACTGTTTACTGATCTTCTTCAGGTACAGATGGCTGAAGACAACTCAGATTTCGTTTTTGGATTCATATCTGGATCTAGAGTTAGTAATAAACCGGAATTTCTTCACTTAACTCCAGGGGTGCAGCTGCAAACTGGAGGTAACTTTTTCTGAAATATTTATAGTCTGTTTGTAAATACAGTAAGTGATCTAGCTGTCAGTGAAAAAGTGACTTCTGAAGAGGGTTTGGTTGCTGATTCTCTGCTGGAGGAGTCTGTGTTTGCCATTATGGGCTGCCTTCTGTATTTCTGGGTACACTGATCCCTTTCCGGGAGCTCTGAAAGGCAACCAGCAGGCTACGCAGCTTTGTTTGTGTGCTGAGGTCTGTGCATACCATAAAGCACAGTCCTTAAAGCATGTGAAATGTCTTCAGACAGGTGTTAGGTTACATGTACAACTACTCCTAAGGAGTAGAAGATTTTTAACAAATACAGAAGTCTAACTGTAACACCGTCCATACTGATATAGAAGTCTTATACTGACTAAACAGGTTATCGCTGAACCAGGTAGAGGAGATGTGTTTCTCTGCAATACTTAATTCTTATGAACCCTGAAGTGAAATCGCAAACTTTCACGTGAATGTTTGGGGGTTTTGCCTGTTTTAAGAAGGCTAAGGCTTATTTCAGTAACCCTGATTGGCGCTTCTTTGCCTAACTGTTCCATCTATTGTGATTGGTAAATCATGAAAAAGGAGGGTGCTGTCTGTCAAATTTGATCTGTGTAGGGGGTTTGTTAGTTGGAGACACAATTTCTAGTTATGTTTGTGGATTGTTGGGGTGAGAGCTGGAACAAGCATACCTGTTCTGTGTTCCAGCACCTCTTTGAAGCTTTTTGGTAGATAAGTTTTATATGAACTAAAAAAAATGGTGTCTCTATTTCAGGTGATAACCTTGGACAGAAGTACCTAAGCCCCAAGGAAGTTATTAGTGAAAAAGGTTCAGATATCATTATTGTGGGACGTGGCATCTTGTCAGCTTCAGACCGCCTTCAAGAAGCAGAGAAGTACAGGAAGGCAGCTTGGGAGAGCTACGTAAGCAGACTCGGTATTCGTGCAGAAGATTGAAAGCAGGCCACTTGCCTAGTCAATAGGCAAGGCTGATGGAGCGGCAATCGTTGTGAGACTTCCAGTTAAATACACAGACACTTCAGCCAGGAGAAAAATCTGTTACAAACTACATTATTTTTAACCGCACACACACAGATCAAGTTGTACGTGCCGTGGTTGTTTTTTTAATATTTGAATTTATGAAACCAAGACTTCATGCCCAGTTTTTAGCCTTAATAGCTTTTCTCTGCTGAAAAATATTGCACAAAATACTCCAAGGATATTTGCTTGGCTGTTGTTGCTTTTGTTTCTTTTCCCCACCCTCAAATTCCTTCTGGCTGTGGAAACAGTATTTTACTGTTCTTAATAAACTTCACCTGCAGACCTGACCTGCTCCCCACTCTCACAGGACTACTCAGCTCTGCTGTTTCCAAGGAGCAAGTATGGGTCTTAATCCCACACAGTGAAATTGAATAATGTGCTGTTTAATAAATACTCTTTTGCTACTGTTTTCCTTTTGTTGGGTCTATAAGTCTTCCTTCTGTGGCAGTGTGAAATACTGTTTTCAGAACCCAGTATTACTAAGTCATTCTAGTGTGTTTGTGACCACAGGAATTACTCATGATTCTGTTTACAGGAGCTACAAAGAATTTGTCAGAGCAACTAGTTGTGTGCTTAATTGCAGTGGAGCTGTTGATTCCTCTAATGAGAAACAAAAACGTACTTTCTGTTTATTGACTTTTTGTGACAATAGCTGGAATACTTCCAGGAATTACTTTCCATTCTTCACAACGAATAAGAAGTAGTAGAAATATCTTGTATGATTGGTTTTGATTAGAAAGGATGGAATAACCTTAAATATATCTAGTGTATGTGTGGTGGAAATCGGCTTGAATTTTCATTGCTATCAAGAAGACAAAGATGAATGGTGATGCAGTTCTAGATGTTGCTATTCCTGTGCTGATGCAAGGCACAGAAAGCTGGGTCCCTGTGTTAATATACTTACCAGTAGACTAGAAGCAACTGTATCTAGTGAGAAGAGTTTTTTTGGTGTTAGTACTGGACTCTTCACTAGGCCTTTCAAAATAGGAGATTGGAGTTATGCTGAAGTTCAAAATGAGAGGTTTTGTTGATTGGATTAATCTGTGCAGTGTCTTAAGGCCAAGGGACGCAGGCTTGAATCCGAGGGCTTTGCCTTATGCTTCTTGTATTTGTCACATTGTGCTCTGTTGGCACTCAGACTTCAGAAACATACAACTGAAAGACTTCCTCGCTGTCTGAGCATGTTGGGGGTGATGACTTTACCCTTTCACACTCCACGTGCCCTGGAGGTGTGCTTCCATTCCCCTTGATGATGGGGCTGCTTATGGGGCTTAGGAGTTGGTTATTGTGGAGAGAATATTAGAACTTAATCAGTGTGTGTGCGTGTGCGTTTTGTTTTCCTTGGGGCTACTGTTCACTTCCTTAGTCTTCTTGTGTATCATAATTTACATCTGGAGAACTCCATCCAGGGAAGATGGAGGCTCTCTTGGCCACCTTTCACAGCTGGAACTTGATGAGTATGTTGTATCTTGTGCAGCCACCCTGCAACAGTCTGTGAGTCATGATATTTCACATCAACTTCTCCGTTCACTTTGAAGGACTGGAACTTCTTAGGATTTGGGATTTATTTACTGTCTCGTCTTAATTATCTCATGGCCTTGAGGCCTGTAGCAGAAACAACTTTCTCACTTAAACTGTTTTGTAGAAAATTACTTTTTCCACGAGAGGGAGCTGAGAATCTATTTTTCAGTAGAGTCGACGCCCTAGCTCTTTTACAGCTAATAGTTTCCAATAGATGATACCAACTCTAGATATGCTTAGGATGAAAATCTGTCTAGTTTTCAACAAGTTACACCCTTGCTGATACCCTCATTTAAAACAGTAGAGTTTAGCAGAAAGCTGCCTCAGGCTGGAGTTCAGCACTGTATGTTGTTACAGGCTCACTGTTACAGGGCAAGCAGAATTCTGTGAGTTCAGTATTTTCCACTAACTGTGCTGAATCGCGTTAAGCGGGTGGCTGACATCCATGCAGCTAAATCCCTGAGCAGGCTCTTCAGAGAGCTAGTTTATCAGGCCTCTAGCTGAAAAAATAGCAACCGGCTTTGGAGAGACGGATGTGATCTAATATCCAGTCACTCGTAGAGGATATGTGCAACTCATTTTCTTTACAAAACAAGTTCTGAGGAACAGATCACTTGGAAAACTTCATTTCACAGTCCTTCATTGTGCACTCAGTAAATCATCCAGAAAGAGCTGTATTCTGGCACTTCATTTGACACCAATGTCACAAACATTTCAATTAGTAAAACAAAAACATGTTACCTCCTATATGCATTCTTCTGTCAGAATGATTATAGTAAACAAGTGTGTGCACTTTCTTTGAGGCACCTGAAAGTGATTAAAAATCCATTTCAAATTAAGAACAAATGTTAATTTCCTTGCTTGCCCCCGCTGTTCACATTCATTGCATAGTTCCTGCTGTTGGTCCCAACTGTTCCTACATGGGAACTAGGTCACAATTTACAAAACTCATTTGCATCATAATATACGAATCTGAAAGTCTTGCAGTTCATTCTCTGATCTGATCGAGTCTGGGGTAGAGGCATAAGGCTGTATTTAAATTACTGGCTTATCGCATGATTTATATTATCTGGCAAGTAGGCGTTTATATGAAATTGTGATACTTAATCTACTCTGGAGTACGGTTTATAACAGAATGAAAGGATATCACACTTTTCATAATGAAATAAGACTGTGATCAAGCATTGTCAGTGCTTGCAGCAGAAGGAAGGCTGACTTGCTGTGATTTCTGAGCAGCATAGTGGGAACTGGGTGAGAGACGAGCACAAATTTGAACCATTAAGGAATTGTTATGTAGCTGTTGATATTTGCATGTAAAGTTCATGCTATCTCTCCAAGGTTGTGGGTATCTCTGTCTAGCACAAGGAGTGCTATGTCAAGAGAACCAAGCCCGAGCACTTCAATCGGTATAGCTGCATAAGTACAGTGCTTTACTCAGACTTAAAATTCTTGCAAAATCTTGATAAACCCAGCACCGAATTAAAACCAGCAGAGTTAAAATTTTTGTCCTTAAAAGTATGATTTGTATGTCACAGTATCAACGTTGCCTTATTAACCAATAACTGACAGGTCATATAGTTTCCATAGCCTGTTCTATGAAAATTTATTTAAGACTTCATCCCAGAAAAGTAACTGAATCACTTCCCTTTAAATTTACTTGGAAAGCCTGTTGCGGTGGGATTTTTTAGCAAGTGACACAAATGTTGCATTTAGGGAACAGGACCAAAGGAATGTGAAACACCCAGAGGAAGTTTGTTTCCAGATCTGATTTTTGGAGGTTACTGTCTCAGGAAAATGGTTTGTTTTGGAAAGCTTGTAGCCGGACTGTGGGCTAGACAGGCTGGATGTTTTGTTTGTTTGTAATCACTCTGTCGGTTCTTGGTCATCTGTAGCAGTGACAAGTACAGCTTCATGTTCGAATGCTGCACCAAATTAAAACTCAGCCTGGTGCCTGCTCCAGCTTCAGATTTTCCTCTAACTCTTTTGGCAGGCATTTGCAGGCTGGGAGCGGTGACCCTGCCTGCGTATCTGCGTTGACTTTGTCCTCAGTCTTGGTTCTCTGGTTCTGCATGACCCGTGTCCTCCTCTGAATTTTTTTTCATAAGCTGATGCTATCCACAGTCAGGCTATGAAAATGCAGCACTGTAGGTGCAGGCTGGCCAGTGCGGAGAACAGGAGGAAGCCCAAGCAAGGCTGTAACTGCGAAGTTCTTGCTTATAGCATGGTCTCCTGAGCGGAAGTCTGATAGTATGCCATAGCTTGTGTTTAGCCCAAATAGGTATTGCAGGAGGAGAAGCTAAGCTAGTGCAGTCGCTTTCGATCTGTTCCTGAGCAACTAATAGTAGCTGTACAAAAGATACTTTCACAAATGGACTATTTAGACAGGGAAATTCTGCGGTGTTCCCTGCAGCTGATCATTTCTGCTTTACTGAGAGGTATCATTTTAGGCTGATGATGGGAGCAGCCATAAAGGTGACCTGGTTATGAGGGGGAAAACATTGAACAGAAGAAGACCTCTGCTCAAAAACTGACTGAGAAAATGCCTGCCAGCCTGGGAACCAGGCCTGGGAACCAGAATCATCCTTGAGGAGTGCAGCTGGCATCTTTGAAGTGCAGCTGGATACCGAGAAACTAGAGACATCCCAAGATACCATTGATAAGTGCAAAAACAAGGAACTGTAACAGCAACTTATCATCTGGAAAGGTGAAAAAAAAGTCTGAAAAAGGGGGAAAACATCCTGAGAAAGTAAGCATTGGTAACTGCCATTGGCTGTTCTAACTCACAGAACAGAAAAACAGTCCGATAAAACAAAAATTGGTCTGACAGAATAGAAAACATTATCATTTATTGGCTGTGCCAGGTGAAAAATAGAAATTAGCAGCATCTATTGGCTGTTCCAGGTGGTGGTGTCCTACGCCCCTTTATGTCTCTGTGATATAAAAAGGACTTACTTTTTACCCAAAATGGAGCCTCTTTCCTGCACACGAGCCCCTTTTCCCCATGAGATTTCCTCGGCAGAGCGGACCCTCGCTAGGAACACCAGGCTGTCTCCAGGCTCTGTGATACAGATCATCATCTAAGTGAGACTTCATCCGTTGTCGACTGGCTCCGCTTCTGGAACAGGTTTGATTGGCCCCACTGCTGGGATCGGTTTGATGAGCAGTTGGTACCGGTAACATTTTTAATATATACGTATAGGCCTGCATGTAAGTAATTACTGATAAGTATATTTGCTGCTTTACTAGTGGTAATGCTGCAGTAATTTGTAATACTGAAATAAGACTTGCTACTAATATTGATTGCTGCTGCTGTGGAAATACATGTTTGCTTTCTGGCAGTAATTTGTAGTAACTTGTAGTATAGATATACTTGTTTTGCAGATCATAACTATACTTGCCTTGATAGTAGTAAACTGTAATGAAGTAAAGAACATAGGTAATAAATCCTCTGTGTCTTTGTGCATGACAGAGTCCTGCAAACCTGCAAAGGGTTGCAATCTTTTCACATCTGCGGGCCAGGTAACCCTTCTGGGTTGTGACATTAATTGGTGTCAGAAGTGGGGTTCTGTGGTACACAGGTCATGGATGCTTGGGAGAAGGCAGTAGAAGAGCAGCGAAAATGGCAAGAGGCTAAGGGGTGGAAAACCCCTCAGTGGGACAGGGATTGGGTGTCTGAGAATTGGTTGAATTGGGAAATGCTGCGAGCAGAGTTTCAGAGGTGGCAGGACACTCATAAATGCAAAGTGGAGGATGGCAAGGGGGCCTTCATCGGGCTTCTCACGGAGGCGCTGGCGGCCGCGGGCACTCTGGTTAACACTGCTAGGCAGGAACTGGAAGCTTTGCAGCAAGCTAAGGATGCAGAAGCGCGAGCAGTTGCCTTTGAATCCCATAGTTTTGTTACGAACCAATTACTTAGACAATTAGAAACAAACCTCAGACCTCTGGCTATACAACAGCTAGAGCAAGAGCCTACATGCCTGGTGTCAGAGAGCGAGATCATTGAAAAGATACACATACTGAAAATGGATAATGAGGAGGAGGGCTTTGATTCTGGCAGCGGGTCTTCCACCCCCGCTTCGTTACCCGATCATCGTCCCGATAACGCAGCCTCCTTGTACCCTAGCATTAAAACTTCCCTGGTACAACTCCCGGCTTCTGGGGGAGAGGAAGATGCTCTCCCGCTGCCTGGGGTCATGATGACCGCTGTGAATTTTAACACAGAACAGCTAAGGCAGCTGTCCTTGCAGTACAGCAAAAAGCCCCATGAGGACTGGGTGGGATGGGTGGCGCGGTGCTACCAGCTGGGGGCTGGAACCGTCATCCTTAATCAGACTGAGGCCAGACAAATATTCCTGGGAGGAAGAATATTTCTCTTAAACCCCGATGCAGGGGCCAGACTGAATACCTTCTCCCTGTTATCTTCCATAATACATGCTGTCAGAAAAATGTCGGGACCGCGGGGGTATCTCCCTCCCCCTCCCTGGAGTACTCCCGATGGGTTTTCTGGATGGACGATGAGACTGGCTGCTCAGGATGTCCTTAAGGGACAAGGGGATATACCCCAGGACATGATGGCTGTGCCAGCAACAGCAGCAGGGAAACTAAAACTCTTGCGAAATGCAGCACCCGGGGGGCCGAAGAACCTGGCCTTAATGTTACACCATGAAACCTGGGACTGGAATACCATAATGGCCCAAGGGCTGCAAAATTGGACAGCCCTTATGGGGAGGCGACGAGGACAGGGAAGCACCCCTGAAACAATAGTCTGTAAAAGGGAGGGTCGGGTCAGGGTCGTCCAGATGCTAAAGGGAGGTCAGAGGAGTAAGAATAAGGGACAAAATGCTCGAAATGCTGAAATTAATCGATCCGACACAAAACGACCCCCTGGCAAACAGGAGCGTGATCTGGAACGGAGACGCTTATGGGATCTCCTGCGAGGAATAGGCTTCACAGCAGGGCAGTTAGAGGGGATGCCCATGTTCGTCTTGCAGAGACTGTGGGATAACCGCGATGGGGGCAGCACCGGCAGCCCAGTGGCAGGGAAGGGGCCAGGCGGCGTTAGTCCCCCTGCTTCCCCCATCCCAGACAACCTTGTTCTGTCTACTCCCCCGACCGCGCTACCCGAAAATGAATAGAAGAGCTCCCAACATTGGCCCAGGGAGACCCAAGGACCCCTCCCAGGTGGCCAAAATTTTTTTAATTAACATTAACACCCTTCTTACCATTGATAGTGAATGACAAATACTCCGTCTCTTTTCTTATAGGTACAGGAGCCTCAATATCAATGATTAAAGCTGAGAACACCCTTGAGTTAATTCAGAAATCTCAAGAAAGGATTTCTATAGTAGAAATTGCCAGGAAAAGATGAGAGCTCCCCATGGCCAGGATAAAATTGGCTCTGCCCAGTGGAAGGACACTGAGACCCATAGTGGCAGTAGGGCTTTTAAGTATTTTGAGTACGGATATATTAAAATCCCAGATTATTAATACTCTATTAGGCTCTCAAACTCTCAGACCCAGAACTCTGTCATTTCTACCCATAAAATACCTGCTGTGGAGGCTATCGCTTTTCTGTGAGAGGCAGCACCCAAGTTACCTAAAAGTCCTTTCACCCACGTATGACAGTACTGTATTAGCCCTGAAGCTTCACAAGGCGTAACTGCTCTCATCCAGGATTTAGGACGATCGGGTATTATTCAGAAAACTCATTTACCGTATAACTCCCCCATACGGCCTATCCGTAAGTCTAACAGCACACGGTGTTTGATGGTAGACTGTCATAAATTAAATTAAAATACTGGACCCTTACATGCTGTTGTCCCCTCTATTACAAATCTTATTTTTTCTATAGAGCAAGCAGCCCAGCCTTGGATGGCTGCCTTGGATAGAAAAGATATGTTTTCTGCGGTCCCATTACAACCTGAGGATCTAGAGAGATTCACTTTTACCTGGGGCAGATACAGTTTGCTTTTACCCGATTACCCCAAAGGTTCAAACATAGCCCTACGTTGTCACACCAGGCTTTAGCTAGGGAATCAGAACAAGTCCCACGGGAGCCAGGGGTGACAGTATATCAATACACAAATGACATTTTAAATGGAGGTGATTCCCCCAGTAAGGTCCAAATAATGCGTGATCGCTCTGGGAACTGTAGGATTCTGGCAAGCACGTTTTCCAGAGTTTGGCATAATTGCTTGACCCTTACACAGTCTGTTAAAGAGCCGTGCTACCTGGGCATGGGCAGTTATTCATGAAGAAGCATTTCATTTATTAATATGCAGTGTTTCAGAATATCAGGCTATGGGCCCCATAATACCAAGAGCCTACATATAGGACATACAGAGAGAGGATATCAATGGGGATTGTAGCAACGAGTTCCTGATAAAGCCCAATTAACTCCTACACCGTCCAGATGAAAGGGGTGGCAAGGGTCCCAGTGGTGGTATTTGCCTTGGGAAAAATCCTTGCTGACTACTGATACAGCCCTGTTAGATACAGAGCCCATCGCATGAGGTGCATGTTTAGAGATACAAACCCCATTCTCTGTTCTGAAAAGAATCAGAGAGTCTGCTCCCGTTCCCTAGGGATAGAATGGAATAGTTCAGTTGGAAGGGACCTACAACGATCGTCTAGTCCAACTGCCTGACCAATGCAGGGCTGACCAAAAGTTAAAGCATGTTGGTAAGGGCATTGTCCAAACGCCTCTTAAACACTGACAGGCTTGGGGCATCGACCACCTCTCTAGGAAGCCTGTTCCAGTGTTTGACCACCCTCTCGGGAAAGAAATGCTTCCTCATGTCCAGTCTAAACCTCCCCTGGTGCAGCTTTGAACCATTCCCTCCTGTCCTGTCACTGGATACCAGGGAGAAGAGATCAGCACCTCCCTCTCCACTTCCCTCCTCAGGAAGCTGTTGAGAGCAATGAGGTCGCCCCTCAGCCTGCTTTTCTCCAAACTAGACAAACCCAGTGTCCTCAGCCGCTCCTCACAGGACATTCCTTCCAGCCCTTTCACCACCTTTGTTGCCCTCCTCTGGATGCATTCAAGTACCTTAATACCCTTCTGAAACTGTGAGGCCCAGAACTGCACACAGTATTCCAGGTGAGGCCGCACCAACGCTGAATGCAGCGGGGTAATCACCTCTTTTGATGGGCTGGTTATGCTGTGCTTGATGCACCCCAGAGTGCGGTTTGCCCTCTCGGTTGCCAGGGCACACTGCTGACTCATGTTCAGCCGGCACCCCCAGGTCCTTTTCTGACGGGCAGCTTTCCAGCCACTCTTCCCCAAGCCTGTGGCGTTGCATGGGGTTGTTGTGACCGAAGTGCAGGACCTGGCACTCAGCCTTGTTTGAAACTCATACAACTGGCCTCGGCCCATTGATCCAGCCTGTCCAGGTCCCTCTGCAGAGCCTTCCTACCCTCGAGCAGATCGACACTCGCACCCAATTTGGTGTCATCTGCAAACTTACTGAGGGTGCACTCAATCCCCTCATCCAGATCATTGATAAAGATATTAAACAAGGCTGGCCCCAAAACTGAGCCCTGGGGAACACTGCTTGTGGCTGGTCACCAGCTGGATTTAACTCTGTTCACCACAACTCTCTGGGCTCAGCCATCCAGTCAGTTTTTTTACCCATCGAAGAGTACGCCTGTCTAAGCCATGAGCCGCCAGCTTCTCCAGGAGAATGCTGTGGGAGACAGTGCCTGCCCTTTCTTCCAGAAGTGGTAAACTCTCCTTTTTTTTCCTGAGTCAGCAAGAGCTCAGCCAGGCCGGTCGTCTTCCCCGCTGGCTCGTCTTTCGACACATGGGGACAGCCTGCTCCTGTGACTTTAAGACTTCCTTCTTGAAGAATGCCTAGCCTTCCTGGACCCCTCTGCTCTTCAGGGCTGTCTCCCAAGGGACTCTCTCAACCAGTGTCCTGAACAGGCCAAAGTCTGCCCTCTGGAAGTCCATGGTAGTGGTTTTGCTGACCCCCCTCCTTACCTCGCCCAGAATAGAGAACTCTATCATACCATGGTCACTAAGCCCAAGACGGCCTCCGACCACCACATCTCCCACCAGCCCTTCTCTGTTTGTGAACAGCAGGTCAAGCGAGGCACCTCCCCTGGTAGGGTCACTGACCAGCTGTGTCAGGAAGTTATCTTCCACACTCTCCAGGAACCTCCTAGACTGTTTCCTCTCTGCTGTGTTGTGTTTCCAGCAGATGTCCGATAAGTTGAAGTCCCCCACGAGAACAAGGGCTAGCAACTGTGAGACTTCTGCCAGCTGCTTATAGAATGCTTTGTCTACCTCTTCATCCTGGTTGGGTGGTCTATAACAGACTCCCAGAAGGATATCTGCCTTGTTGGCCTTCCCCCTCATCCTTACCCATAAGCACTCAACCTTATCATCACAATCGCTGAGCTCTATACAATCAAAACTCTCCCTAACATACAGAGCCACGCCACCGCCTCTCTTTCCTTGCCTATCTCTTCTGAAGAACTTATAGCCATCCATTGCAGCACTCCAGTTGTGAGAGTCATCCCACCATGTTTCTGTGATGGCGACTACATCATAGCTATCCTGCTGCACAACAGCTTCCAGCTCCTCCTGTTTGTTGCCCATGCTGCGTGCATTGGTGTAGATGCACTTGAGCTGGGCTATTGATTTCACCCCCAACATTGGCACGCCACCCTTAGGCTCCTCTCTAGTGAGCCTAGTTATATCCCCTTCCCTCTTTGAACCTAGTTTAAAGCCCTCCCGATGAGCCCCACCAACTCATGAGCGAGTTTATGCTTGTGTCCTAGGTGCAGAATCTGGAATTTGGACTTGTTGAATTTCACGTTGTTAATGATTGCCCAATGCTCCAATCTATCTAGGCCCCTCTGCAAGGCCTCTTGACCCTCAAGAGAGTTAACAGCACTTCACAGTTTGGTATCATCAGCAAACTTGCTAATGGTGCATTCAATTCCTGCATCCAGATTGGACATTATAGTACATTGAACAGGACTGGCCCTAGAATTGATGTAGCCTCATTCACTACAACCCTTTGAGCTCTGCCCTTCAGCCAGTTCTTCACCCAGCGCACAATGAACCTGCTCATCTCACAGTCATACAACTTGCCCAGAAGGATGCTGTGAGGGATGGTATCAAAAGCCTTACTAAAATCCAGAAAAACTACGTCAACCACCTCTCCTTCATCCACTAGCTGGGTGACCTTATCATAGAAGGATATCAAATTAGTTAAACAGGGCTTTCCCTTCATAAACCCATGTTGACTGTGCCTGATGATTTCATTGTTCTTTAAATGCCTTTCAACAGTACCCAGTATAATTTTCTCCATAATTTTTCCAGGGTCTGAGGTTAGACTAACAGGTCTGTAGTTCCATGGATCTCCCCTCATGCCCTTTTTGTAGATTGGAATAACATTGGCTAGCTTCCAGTCAGCAGGGACCTCTCCAGACTCCCAAGATCTTTGGTGAATGATCAAGAGGGGTCCTGCCATAACATCCGCTAGCTCCTTCAGCACTCTGGGATGAATCCCATCAGGTCCCATGGCCTTGTGAACATTCAGCTGATACAGCTGGTCCCTGACAATTTCAGTATCCACAAATGGAAAGTCACTGTTCCCGCACTCATGATCCTCCAACTCAGAGGACCGGGCAGCCCAAGGTCTATCAGTATTATTAAAGGCTGAGGCAAAAAAAGCATTGAACGCCTCCATTTCTTCTTCACCCCTATTAGTTAGATGACCATCTTCAAGAAGTATCAGTCCAACATTTTCTTTATACCTCCTCTTGCTATTAACATATTTAAAAAGGCCCTTCTTGTTGTCTGACATAACACTGGCCAGTTTCAACTCTAATTGAGCTTTGGCCTTTCGTGTCTCCTCCCTGCATATACAAATCACAGCTCTGTACTCTTCCTGTGAAGCCTGACCTCGCTTCCAGAGATCATACAATTTCTTTTTCCTTTTGAGCTCCATGAGGAGTTCCCTCTTCCGCCAAGCTGGTCTTCTGTCCCGCTTGCTTGACTTTCAACACACTGGAATTGCCTGCTTCTGTGCTTCTAAGAGGTGGTTCTTAAAAACTGACCAGCACTCATGGATTCCTAAGCCCTCAAAAGCAGATTCCCAGGGGACACTGCTAAGTAGCTCCCTGAATAGCTTAAAGTTTGCTCTCTTGAAATCCAGGGTAGCAACCCTGCTGTCCTTTTGTCTCATTACACTGAAAATGTTAAACTCGACCATTTCGTGATCACTGTGGCCTACCGTCACATCTCCCACGAGTGGGAGTTAGTACCCACTTCTCTATTCACAAATAGCAAGTCTAGGAGGGCATCTTTCCTAGTTGGCTCACTGAGTACTTGTGACGAGAAGTTATCTCCCACAAACTACAAGAATTTCCCAGGCTTGCTCATCACAGCAGTGTGGTATTCCCAGTCGATGTCTGGGAAGTTGAAATCTCCCATAAGGACCAGGGCTACCAATCCAGAGGTTTCTCCTAAATGTCTATAGAATAACTCATCAGTGCTTACATTCTGGCTCAGCGATTGGTAGTAGACACCCACTACAACATCTCCTTTGTTTTCCATCCCCCTAATCCCCACCCAGAGGCTCTCAACCACATCATCCCTAACTGTACGAACTGTACGATCAAACCTCTCCCTTACATACAGTACAACTCTGCCACCTCGCCTGCCCTGCCTATCCCTCCTGAACAGCCTGTGGCCCTCCATGCCAGCACTCCAATTGTGGGACTCATTCCACCAAGTCTCACTAATACCAATGACGTCATAGCTCTGGGGACTGACCAACACCCTTCCAGTTCATCCTGTTTGTTTCTCATACTGCGTGCATTGGTGTACAAGCATTTCAGATGTGCTCCTGAGCCCTCTGTGCTCTCTGGAGCAGCATAAATGTTCCCACTAGCATCGTCAGCCTCAGGTGGTGCCATGCCAACCCTTGGCTTACCTTCAGCTCTCCTGTCAGTATTCCCTTTCCCCACCGATTCTAGTTTAAAGCCCTCTCAATCATCCCTGCCCGCTTACAACCAAAGATGCATTTTCCCCATCAGGACAGGTGGATCCCGTCAGGCCCCAGCATACCCTGTGCCTCGAATACTCTTCCATGGTTATAAACCCCAAAGTTTTAGTGGAGGCACCAGTCCTGGAGCCACGTATTGATATCTTGGGCTTGCCTGTTTCTTCCAAAGTCTCTCCCCATTACTGGGAGGATCAAGGAAACCACTACCTGTGCTCCTGAGTTTTTTAGCATTCTTCCTAGGGCCCTGAAATCTCTTTGGATCAACCTCAGACTTTCTGTTGCAGTATCATTAGTACCCACGTCAAAGAGCAGGAGTGGATAATAGTCCGAAGGCTGTACTAAGCTCTTCAGTCATCTGGTGACATCCCTAATTCTGGCCCCAGGGAGGCAGCAAACTTCCCTGAAAAAGAGGGTTTGGTCTGTTCTGCACAGGAGGGAGACACTGATGACCACAACGCACGCCGTTGTTTCTTCTTTGTGCTGGTCTTAATGTAGGTCTTGTTGTGAGGGGTTGGTCAATCTGACCTTGGTGAGAATGCTTGCTTCTGACTCATTATGTGCTTCGTCTACCATACGCAGGGCGTCGTACCTATTCTGTAAGGGTATCTGAGAGGGTAAGGAGGGGTTTCTCTTACAGCTCTGTGCAGTAACCTTCTTCCACCCCTCCCTATCCTTTGTAATGCTGCCTTTCTCCTGGTACAAAAGAGATCCTGGACCTGCTGCCATAGTGGCCACAGCTTGCATGCATCAGAGATGGCAGAGCACAGCTCCATTGGTCAATGTCTGTCTTGGACTGTCAGATGCTCCTCACTCTGCTCACCTCCTCCTGCAGCTCGGCCACCATGCAGAGCAGTTCATCTACCTGGTCACACCTCCCACAGGCTTGCTTGCTATCATCACCCTCCATCCCCAGGAATATTGTTTTAGCCCATTTAAATCACTTGCTCTGCCGGGTTCCCCTCAGTTGCTCGGGGAACACCCCCTGTTCAGTCGTAGTCTCACCTTGTCCTCACGTGTCCCTCGCTGCTGCTGGCTGCCCCACTGCTGGTGCTCCTCACACTGCTCTGCCATCCGTTGCACACTCAGTGCAATCCAGGAGATGATGATACACAGGGCACATCATGGCTGGATCGAGGGGACACCCGCGCTTACGGGGGGAATTGACAGTACAATAAGCAAAGGCAAGGGGGTGTTGAGCCTGGTGCTGATGCAATATATATAATGGTTGGAAAACCAAAAGATGGAAAATTAAAGGAAGGTGCTCGATCACCAGGGTGACGAGCATCTCATTTCTAAGTGATGGATGTCCAAATCACCTAATATCCAAAAGGAATGAAGCGGTTTTGTTTTTCTTTCAGGTCACCCTAGCTACAACATCAGCAACCAGAAACTCAGACTATTCTCCCTGGATTTTGGTCCTGCCTTATTCATCGTACTGATTTGGCAAGGCGGCATGAAATGAAACAACGTCATGCGCACTTTTCTTTCTTATAATTGTTATATTATATACACAATGATTGGATCATATCTAGTAATTACATTATTGCTTGTTCCCCTATCTCAAGGATGGACTAGCGCTCGCATTGTTCAATTTATGAATAGAATTTCTCAAGCAGGCAATGAATTGGATTGTTGGTATTGCTTACACCACCCTCGATCATTACATGCCAAATTTTGGTGGTTGGCAGACCCTGTCCCTCAGCCATCTTGTTATCAATCTAATTTGGCATACTTACTCTCCAATACACCAAATTATCGACTACAACCTTTCAAAGCACATTCATATGATAAGGCCCCACGGTTCATTATGATGCCCCAGGACACAAATTCAATTTGGGTGGGGAAGACAAGCAATTGTAATTAGACTTTGTATTACAATCACAGCCAACCATGGTTTCGGTGTCAATGTGACAGAACACAAGCTTGTATTGATTCTCACCTGGAAACCTCATGGACCTGAAATAATGAATCAGCAAGTACAAACAAAGGGGGTTTTAATGGACTCTGGTATCTTACGTGGAATATTAATAACATGAATTGTCAAAGGTACTATAATCTCACCAGTCCTAAATCGACATTCTGTTGTCTACAGAGTAATGGTTGGCTTAGTACTAATGATAATTGGGACATATGTGTCTGAAACAACATATCTGGCTGTATAGATCGTAACCCCTTTTGGACACGCCAATTAATGTGCTTAATGAAATTGAATTGTTTTTCTAATCCATGGTGTTCATTCTGCAAACATGGCAATGACTCCGGGCAAAGCTGGTGGCCAACATTTTAACACCTGGATGGTTCTGGCTTTGTGGCACTAAGGCCTCTAAGAGTCTACTACCACAGTGGACAGGCACTTGTACCATAGCACGTCTCTCTCCTTAAGCATTTTGATCTCAAGGTTTGAGATTTAACTTTCAACACAACCATTACCCTGTATGTAATCAGGGCGCGTGTCTAAGCCTGCAGTAATGAGAGCATCTAAGTTTCCCAAGTTTGTACGTGTGCCGTTTCCAAACTTGGATGTTGCTGAATTAGAACGAGCTGTTGTTAGTATTTCCACTACACTTGAAATTACCCAAAATGCTACTATGGATGCTTTAAAGAACCTACAGACGAGATTAACTCGCTCTCACAATTGGCTACTGTCACAGGTGATTTATTAAGAGAAGTCATCCTTGTGGGGTAAACTAAGAGGGTTTTATTAATGATTAAATGATGATCAAGTGGTAATTAATTGATGATTGAATGAAAATCAAATGGTAATCAAAAGGTGATTAAGCAATAATTGAATGTTAATTAAATAGTGATTTAACAGTGATCTGACAATGATTTAAATGATGATTTAAACCGTAATTTAGATGGTGATAGACAATGATTTAGACAGTAGTAAAACACTCTACTACTTACTGTACTTCTAATAATTAATCTATAGCTGGATATATAAATGTCGCTAGCATACAATATACCTTTAGGCCTAATGTAAAATGTCACTTACCTTGTTATAGACATCAAATGCCAGGTAACTGGTGTGTCAACCTTGAGGAATAACCTTGAGAGGCGTCCCTGCCCAAGGGGACATCACCTCTGTGCAGCCTGCTGCCATGTGGGAGAGCTCGATGGGCTCGGGGGGCTGCAGATAGGTACAGCGTGAAGTGA
Organism: Balaeniceps rex; assembly: GCA_013401315.1. Lineage (NCBI taxonomy): Eukaryota > Metazoa > Chordata > Aves > Pelecaniformes > Balaenicipitidae > Balaeniceps > Balaeniceps rex. The sequence goes on along the minus strand of VYZW01010798.1, from coordinate 97,491 downwards.
TGGACTGGTAGTCAAACCCCGCCTTGGTGTATGTGCGGGTGTGCAGCTGTAGCAGTTCTAGTTTTGTCTAGTCCCAGCTCGGGCTGGTGCTGTTAGTCCTGATAAGATGTGGCCTAGATTCCTTAGTCCCTGAGAAGATGTGGCCTAGCACAGGTCTCACGGTTTGCACGGCAGGGCACATTTCAGCCAGGGCTGCTTGTCGGTGATGCCTGAACCAAGGTACTGCTCACTCACTCAGAGTGGGGGCATCCATCACAGCTACCCAAAATTGCTGGGCCTTGGATTACTTTTTTAGGCTTGCAAAGGGACATTTGTGTGTTCATGAATACTACCCATTGCTTCTATGCTAACAAAGTCAAACAAATCAAGTATGAAGTGAATGTTATTCAGCAACACATCCACCAAATAGCCCAAAAGCAGCCCCTGCCCAGGGCCTGGCCAGCTGGACATTCATGGCCATCATCTTGGCTGCCAGAACCTGGAGCACAGGCACGGCACTTCTCAATGCCATCAGCTATCGTCCTAGCTGCAGGATTTGAGCTTTTCTGTAGCGTATCTCGTATTAAAGCACTGTCTGTATCACTTTTGTCCAAACTGGCACTGCATACTCATGCCTCAACCAACAAACCCTCTCAGGAGCTGCAACAACATTGGGCCTGACACAGACACAGGTCTCCTCCACCTCATGCATTAGGAGGCAAGAGAGACGCACCAGGCAGGGTGTAGTCTCACTCCTAGTGACCCATCAGTGGTCATAGGCCAAGGGGTGGAGTGATGGGAGCAGCCGTAAAGGCAAACTGGTTACAAGGGGGAAAATATTGAACAGAAGAAGACCCCTGCTCAGATACTGACAGAGAAAATGCCTGCCAGCCTGGGAACCAGAAGCATCCTTCAGGAGCACAGCTGGCATCTTTGAAGTGCCACTGGGTACGGAGAAATCAGAGACAGCCTGAGACACTATTGATGCAAAAAACCCCCAGGGAACTGTAACAGCAACATATTGTCTGGAATGGTGAAAAAAATGTCTGGAAAAGGGGGAAAACATCCTGAGAAAGGAAGAGTTGGTAACCGCCATTGGCTGTTCTAACTGACAGAATAGTAAAACAGTCTGGAAATACAAAAATTGCTCTGAAAGAATAGAAAACATAATTTCTTGACTGTGCCACGTGAAAAATAGAAATTTGCAGCATTTATTGGCTGTTCGAGGTGGTGGTGTCCTTCAGCCTCTTACGTCTCCGTGATAGGACTTACTTTTTACCCAAAATGGAGCCTCTTTCTCTGAGAAGTGCCTGTGCATGAACTCCTGTTCCCCACAACATTTCCTCGGCAGAGCAGACCCTGGCCAGGGACACCGGGCTGACTCCGGACTCTGTGATGCAGATCATTGACCAAGTGAGACTTTGTCCGATTGGCCCCACTTCTGGGATGGGTTTGATGAGCACTTGGTACCGGTAACATTATATGTATACATAGGCACGCATATAAGTAATTACTAATAAATATATTTGCTGCTTTACTAGTGGTAATTCTGCAGTAACTTGTAATATTGAAATATAGACTTGCTACTAATATTGATTGTGCTGCTGTTGAAATATATATTTGCTTTCTGGTAGGAATTTGTAGTACAGATATACTAATCATAAGTGTACTTGCCTTGATAGTGATGACCTGTAGTAAAATGCAATAAAGTAATTTAGGAAATTAATCCTCCCTGACCTTGTGCATGATGTAGTCCTGCGAAACCACAGTTGCAACCTTTGCCCACCTGCAGGCTGGGTAACCTTCTGGGTCGTGCCAGTTGAATGGAGGAGGTTCTGTTGGGCTGCATCCAGTGGATACCAGTACTAACCAGTGGGTGTGGAGAAAGGGGTAGGATGAAATCAAACCCTGTGTCTCTCTTGTATTGTGTTGTTTTGGCTTTTTGCAGGCTGGCAGTGAAGAGGAGGTAGAGGAACAACAGTCAATTCCAGTTCAAAGTGTGTTCAGATACAGAGATGATGCTGGAATATAAGGGTCAGGAGATGCTGCTGGGCTGCAGATGTAGTCAGTTATCTCTCCTTGGTACTTCTTTCCATGAATCTTAGTGACCCTCTCCTCAATACACTAGCTCCTTCACTTTCCATGTGACTGCAGAAATGCAAGGTTAAACAGGTTGAAGAGCGTGAGGCATTCACCTTCCAGAGCTTGGGCTTAGCCTTCAGCTCTTGCGCACCTTCTCACTCCACTGTACAGGGCAAAGAGGATGCAAAGCGGGCATGCCTCACTCCGGCTTGTGTTACAGAAAAGGGTTAAGGTGCATCTCCACAATTAACAAAGCAAATAATGCTGCCATTGGCCTTGACTTTTCCCAAGGCATGATGTGATGCTCTGTCCCCCAGAAACACCAGCAGCACAGGGAAAAACATGCTGGTGAGCCCCAGCCCCAGTGGCCGGGCAGCAGCAGCCTCCAGCTGCGGCGGGGGGAACAGGAGGAGCTGATGTTGCAATGGCATCCGGATTCCAGCTTGGCCAGACAAGCGCTGACATTTTTCCGTCACATGTGACCCGTTGATGCCTTCTGCTGTAGTTTTCATTCAGGAATGCTAGCTGTGGTCAGGTTGCCTGTATTTACAGACACAAATAAACTGCTGCTGACTGAAATACACCATTCCCATGACTGCGCTTGGCACTGACCTTGCAAGGGTACAGACGCATCTGCTTACACAGTAAAGCAAACCCTTCTTGCTCTTAGCATCACTTCCTTCTTTTATTTTAGATGTGACCTTGTGGACAAGCTAAATTTGGGGGGCGGGAGCAGAGCCTATAAAAATTAGAAAGAAGAAATCGGTTTTTTTATTTATTTATATAAAGTTTCTGTGGTACCTTCTCATAGTAAAAGTGACATGAAGAAATTCTGACCTATAGGCTGAAGCTTTCCTGCACCCAGGCGTGGCAGCTGCTGTCCCCATGGGACAGGCACCTGTGGTGGTGCTCTGTGGCGCCTGGCCCAGTGCTGTGGGCAGCAGGATGCTCTTTGCAGACAGCACCCGGCACGATTTCCTTCTTTTTGCTACACTTTCTTGGGTGCCTGGCCTGCGGCACCCTTCCCTCACCTACTCGCTCCCCACGTTACTCCCTGGCTGCTCTGCAGACCAGTTTGCTACACAGCTGAGTCTCCCCTTGCAGGGGAAGGAGGGCACTTGCAGGCCTGTCCCCAGGCCCTTTCTCTCCTCGTCTGCACTCTCCGTACCCAAACCACCCCTTAGCAATGAGTCAAAACTTCAGCTCCCTATGGCTGCCTTCATCGTCTGGTCTCTCAGCGCTAACCCAGTGTGCTGGGACGTGCCAAAGCACAAAGGTAATCTGCAAGGGAAAGGTGGGGCAGGGGGCACTGCCTGTGCCTTTCCTTTTGGAGTGCAATGGAAGAAAGCAAAGGGGTTGGTTTTGTTTTTAAACTGCTTGGTCCCTTGCAAATTGACTGCAGCAGAGCTGTATTCACAGTGTTTGCTGCTTTGGGTGGCAAAGCAGGTTTAAAACGTTCCTGCCCTTCCTTTCCCTCCACTTTCCTTCCTGCTCCCCCTTTCTGTGCCTGGGGCAACATGGCTTGGCTTGCATAAGGCAGTCACATGAACCAAGCTAAAACTTGCTCTGTTTACTTGTGATGATTATTTTTTGACTGTTTTCTATTTTTCTTTTGTGATAGTGATGAAATCTACCTTTCCAGCGTGGCACTAGGCAGTGGCATGATCACGAAAACTGAATTTGCCCCATGGATGCTCCTTCCCAGGCGGCAGCATTAGTCCCAGGTATTCAACACGCAACATGTCAGCCTGCAAACTTAACCTGGGCTTCAATATTGTGTAGGAAATGTGGAGCTCTGAAGACCTGCCCCTCTGCAGGGCTCAGGCCTGTCCTATTGCCTGTGGCAGCCCACGCACAGGTGGGTTACACGAAGGCAGTACCAGCATTTAACCAGAGCCTGCCCTTGCACTTGTTTTCAGGATGTATGCACCCTCCTCCCCTACTAGGGCAGATTTAGTGGAATCAAGTGGGAAGACAGGGCACAGATTTCATTTATTTGGGATTTTGGGGATTTACCCAACCTGATCAGCATCGATGCTGCTAGTGTGCCACTTGCTGTACTCCTAAAAACCCCTGTTCTGAGGTATTTTTGGTGTGGTCTGCTGCATTTCTTCAGTACTGCTGGTAGGAGGAGGTGGGACCACAAACTTCTTGAAGGAGAGCTGTTTATACTGAGCAAATAAGAGCTTCTGTTTATAGAGGCAAAAACAAATAATAAAAAAAAAATCCGGAAGGATGGGCCCATGGCCCTTTTCCAATGAGAAGAGCAAGTCAAAACAATGCACACCATTTGTTTTTGCTTTTCCTTGGCAAGCTTCCTTCAGCTGACCATTGCATGATCTGTTCAGGCCAAAGAGACAAGAAAAAAATGAAAAAAGAAAAGAAAAAAATGAAAAAAGAAAAGAAAAAAAGAAAAAAAAAAGAAAAAAAGAAAAAAAAAAAGCAGGCAGTAGCAATTGCTCTGGTTTCTCTCTCCTGCTGGCAGCTGCAGCCCTGCTGCAGTCTGTGTGAGTTTAAAGCTGCAGCTGTCAGACGGGGTAACCCAAACCCCAGCTCTAGAGGAAAACAGATGGGGCTAGGGGAACACTTTTTTTTGGTGGGGGGAACCCACCACCAAAGCAAAATGTATGTTGTGAAGCAACAACGCTGGGTTTTATCCAGCTCCCTTTCCAGCCAAAAGCTCAGGGCTCTCCTGCTTTTCCAGCCAGGCTCCACTGGACCCCACAGCTCTAGCCCTCTGGTAAAAAGTCAGAGGTCTGGACAAGCTGCTGTGCGCTCCCAGCTGCCCTCCTGCAGGCACTCAAGCTGGATGCCTACTTGCACGCCCCAAGGAATGGGTGTTTAATTTAGTTTCCTCAGCCTAAACTCCCATTTCCTTTGGGCTCCCACCAGTTTCCCGTCTGTTTAACACTGCCGGCACGGAGTGGGAGCTCCTTGTGGCACTCCTGGGTCAACACCAGGGTATTAAATCAACACACCTTCTGCAGCAGTCACTGCGGCTCCAGCTCCTATTTTTATAGCCATGCTTTGACCAATAAGTCTCTATTAATAAATCAATCAGGCAGCACCGCTGTTGCTTGCAGGAGCAAGCCCCAGTTTTGGTGGGGGGCTCAGCAAGGAAACAATGAACTCTACTCACAGCATCATATATGCACAATAGTTTTATTTTGTTTTTTATATAAAAAAATCCTAAAGACTGCAGAACTCTCATATCCTAATTTCTTACACAAATGCTTCCAACACCCTCTTCTTTTTAAGCTAATTCCCCCCTAACAACTTGCGATGGTGTGGGTTCCCCTGATTTTTGACCTAGTCCCCCTTTCTAATGGGATACGTCTAAAGCTGCAATATGGCACTTGGTTGACTTAGTTGGCAGGTTTAATATATCCAGAAAGCTGGGGTATGGAGTCGCACACGGCTTGGAGTCCATCAGCATAGGCAGGGAGCCTGCCTTCACGTCCATGCCTCCAGAATAAACCAGACTTTTCTCCTTACTGTGCAAATAACAGGCTTTGGTCATCGACCAGTCCCGTTGTAAGGGATTCTCGCCCCTGAAGAGGATCCCATCTTCAAATGGGGGAGCAGCACATACAGTCAAGCAATTGTCCACAGCAGTCCCAGGTGCCGAGACCCCATCAGTCAACTGTACCATTGTAAGACTTGTTGAGCTTGTTGAATGTGAACTCTACGTTATGCGTGGAAATAGGCTTTCGGTAGAGAGGATTGGATGCCTTTGGAGAAATGAGCAGACAAAAAGAACAAAGGTGAGGAACAAAGTCCATGTCATGGTGAAAATGTGTATAATCCCCCCTTCCTGTGCCAATTAATTTGGAGATACAGCTGCATTTGGCTTTGACTGAAATGTGCATTCAGATCCAAAGGCAGTGTTGTTTGTCCATAGTTTGTCCATCAGACCCACCTTCTGCCCTGTCTGCAGGCACAGGTGATGCCCTCAAATGCTGGGCAACCCCACCTAAAGCCTCCCAGAAGGGCTCCCTCATAGACCTGACCAACCTGGCTGCCGCCACAGTCGGAGCTTTGCCCCTGTTCCCCTACCTCCTTCAGCCCTCCAGCACTGCTGGGAAATACATGGTGGCATCAAAGGCTGGGTATAATTCTGCAGAATATTTGTAACTTGCCAAGGGTAAGGGTAGCACGATGTGCCAGATCTTGAAGCCCTGCTGCGTGGCACCACAGGGCGTGGGCACCCACATCCCTCGCGCCTGCCACCCTTCTCCATTGCTGCAGAGCTGTTTGCTGCTGGCGCATCCTGATAGCCCCCCCATACTCCATCAGCACCCCTGCCCCAAGCTCACCATTTCATATCTGGCCCGGGAGCGTTCGCTCTGGAATCGATCGAACTCCCGTCTGTCGTGAATGGTGACGAGCAGCTTCCAGAGACCCAGCAGGATGATGCCGATCAGCACCACACTGCCAATCACCGCCAGCACAATCGTCACGGCGCTGGGGGCCGAGCTGCATGCTGGTAATGATGGGGAGAAGGTAATTAGCTCTGGTGCAAGTGTATCCCAGATCAGGATACTGGGATGTAATGACCTGGACTGCAGCCACTGAGCAAGTGACCTCAGGGCAGCGCTAGCAGCAGTAACTAAATTAAAAAAAGCAACAGTCCTCTGAAACCAGAGGGGGTTTTTTTTATTAAATAAATTCCTGGCTAGAGGCAGGTCAAAGGTACAGCTCTCATGGACGTCACTGCAGCTGGGATGTCACATAGCGTTTTGGGAGAAGATGAGTGCTGCAGTGCCACTGTCCAACAGTGACGCCTGGTTTTAATGCCAGGTGACCCATGTGGAACACAGAGGGTTAAGAGGCCTCTGGCAAAAGCCAGCTCAGCTTCTGGCCCACATGGAGACAGGTGATCACTAGGCACTTTAAGTAAGTACATTAACTGTCAGCTAATTAACTGGTCTTTCAATTAAGTGCAAGCCGCAGCACAAATAAAATAAAACGCGTGGTATCTCAGTCTTTGCCATACTGGCCTGTGCCTCGGAGGACCAGAGCAGATTGTGAGAACCTACTGCTGGGTGCTCACCAGCTTGTCCTGCAACACCACATGGGTTTTTCTTTGAAAAGATGCATTGCAAGTGATTAAAATAATGCTGGGAAGCACAGCTGTCAGCGACAGCCTGGGGAGCAGGGACACACAGCCCTTACACTGCCTGGACCGGAGCTAGCCCTTTGGAAATGCAGAAATCCATAGGTGGTGTGGGGTTTTCCTGACATCCTGACTTAACCAGCAGCAGCACCAGGTATCCCCTTCTGATTTTTTTTGCTCGCAGGGGCTGTATCACCAAATCAGTACATGGCATGCTTTTTGCAATGTAAATAGACTGGGTTTAATTTCAGCATCCTGAGCTGGCAGGAAGCCCTTCAGCCGCTTGCTAGCAATGCTGGTGGCTCAGGTGCATGTTTCACTCTCGGTCAGAGTCCTTTTTTACTGAGTTGGGAGCATTTGGACCTGGGCTTCAGCACTGTAAAACGCCTCATTTTTTTAAAGCGTCCTGGTTCATCTGCTTGCACATGCCTTTGTGCAGCCAGTGAAACCAGCTTTTCAGCGTCCCCCCAGCAGCCTGTCACCTCTCGCGAGGCAGCCTCTGCTATTAAAAGGAAACCCAAGGGAGGGCCAACCTGGCTCTTTGAGGACGGTGAGGTTGGATTTCCCACTGGCAAGCTCCGAGTAGGTGAACTTCATGACGCAGTTGTTCACCGGATAGGCGCAGAGGATCGCGTTTGGGTCATCTGTTTCTGGAATGAGATGCAGAGTTTTATTTTGGTTTTTATATTAAAAAAAATCCTAAAGACTGCAGAACTCTTGTAGCCTAATTTCTTACACAAATGCTTCCAACACCCTCTTCTTATTAAGCTAATTCCCCCCTAACAACTTCCCATGGTGTGAGTTCCCCTGATTTTAACCTAGTCCCCCTTTCTAACGGGATACACCTAAAGCTGCAATATGGCACTTGGTTGACTCATTTGGCAGGCTTAATATTAGGAATTAGCACAGTTCTCCTCTGCAAGCTGAACAGGGCTTCCCACGGGTGCCAGGGAGGAGAGGAACAGGACTGAGCCTGGAAAGCAGTATAGTTTGATCACAATTCGTGCAAATTGTAACTGAGCAGTGTCCAGACTTACTGCTCGAGAAAATGTGTCACTCAGCAACGATTGCATGGCAAACAGATGCAACGTCACACATACACACACACACTCTTCCTTTGCACAAGTCTGCTTTGGCAATAAATGCCATTTTCTTCTTAATTTGCTAAATTTCTTGAAGAGTGGAAGCTGAAGAGAAAGCGAGGGGCACAGATTCAGCCTGTGAGGACACGGATGGGGCCATCAGCTGCAGCAGCCCATGGCTGGCTCGTGCTCCAGCTGTGGTGAACGGCTCCAGCTCCGGAAACACTTGAGAAGTTTGTTTTTAAAGAGTGAGATAGAAGAGGAAAATGGGGAGAGGAGGAGGGAGGGAGGGGGAAGGGAGGAGTTGGTTGGAGGGAAGGATGCAGAGATGGGGGAGTTGCAAGAAATGAGACTACTGGATTCCCATGGCCATACGGGGGCTGTTTGTTTGCATGTTTAACATACCGTAGGACCAGGTGGAGCCTGTCACTGCTCTGGTCACTATAAGATGCTTCCTGAGGAAGGCTGCTTCACAAAAGCCATTACAAAGTTTCAGCAAAGCCTTCATCTGAGGTTTGCAGCTTCAGGGTTGATTTCAGCAGAGCCACCACCCTGCATGGCCACAGCTCATGGGGTGTCCCCGCTGCAGGGACAGTGCCTGGAGGGAGATGGGGCAACATCTCTGGCCATGCCAGGTAGCTCTGCAGGAGCACATCTCTGACCTGCACGGGCTGAGAGTTTCAAAGGAGAGAAAGGGATTTGGGCACCTGGTGCTATTGGGTGGCAAAGACGTGACCTTGGATTAGGCACCTGGAAAATGCTTTGCACGGCTCTCCTCCTCACTCTAACTCATGTCTGTCTGTCATGCTGAAAAATGATCACGTTAATGACCACTGCTATTCCAGCCCCTTATCTCTCTCCTGTCTGTCTTTCCTTTCAATGCCTTTGACCTGCTTTCAGTTGAAAGATTAATATTCTCCATTTCAACAGCTCTGAGCCCGGATGCAACTGCCTGACAAAGTTCCTGGTGTGGACAAACTTCAGCTGTTCCTATGTCAAGACGGGAAAACCTGCTCTACCTACACAGGGGTATCAAAGGCCGGGCTGGAGAAGTGCTGATTGTTAGAAAGCAAAGTACTAATTAGATTAATGTAGATAAAACTTCCATGTTTCTTGACTAATGCCCTTCTGAGCTGAGCAGCAAATCTCAGTTGAGCAGTAAATCTTAGTTCCTCCAGGCCCAGATGCTTTCAATCCCATCCTTGCACAATTATTCGGCTAAAAGATACTGTGATTAAAGTCTTGATAGTAATGATCTCTGTTGGTCTTCACTAGGTTTCAGAGATCACACATCCACAGAGAGAGGTGTGATGGCCCCATCGAGCTTCCAGGTCCACTGACGTGTGTTGTTGGCAGGCTCAGCTCAGTGCTGGACCTATCGTGCTCCTCTTGTGTTGAAAGCTCCTCTCTGGAACCATCATGAATGGAAACATAATATTGCAGAAGGGAAAGAGATCCTTCAGAGTCCAATGCAAGTCATACAAGCCTCCCAAAAGGCATCATTCTGGCTTGTGAGTCCAATGCTAGATGAGTCTGCTCTACAAAGCTTTGAAGCACTGGCTGCTTCATACCCAGAGCCAAAAGGCACTTGGGATCTTCCAGGGTGTGTTCATTGCAACTTGGTATTTAAGAAGGTCCCATCCTCCACTGCCAGGACAATGCAGACCTATGTCTTCTGTGACAAATATCAGTGTTCGGCCTCTCAGCAGGGACTTTTAACATGTGCTACATAACACAAAAGCACCTGAAGACCAGGATTTGGCTGTGAAGTCCATAGTCCCCAAGCACTTTTTCTAGGAGTATTTTGCTTTACCTCTTTCTCCAGCAGCCCAGATCTCCAAGCCACAGAGTGCCCTGACCTCCCAAGAGTTCAGCACCATCCGCAATCTGACTGCAGTAGTTCAACAGAAGAATAAGCGTTAATTTCCCAAAATGTCTTAGAAAAGAAACTTGGCTGTGTTTTTCTCTGAAAGCCATGTGGGGGGTTGGCAAACCACAGCCCAGCTTCATCTCCCAGGGCGCAGTCAGCACAAAAGCTGGCTTTGGCATGGTGCAACACCCAGGCAGGAGAGTTGAGCTTTAATCCCCAGTATTTTTTGGCTCCTAAGAAACGCAGGCCAGCCAGGCATCAGAAAGGAGCTTCGTGTGGTTTGGGAGTGCCTTGTAACCTCTCGCAGTGTGTTGGTGTAGGTGCACTCCCCGGTAAACTGCAGGGAGGATGGAGAGAACAAGAGCAAGTCTCCCAAAGGGAAAGGTAGGAAACCCCAGTGGTCATAATTTAAAAACTAGACACTGGATGTGAGAGGAGTCAATGGGAAAAACATCGCCTGCATGCAGCCTGGGAGGAAGGGAGAGAAAGGGCGAGCAAGGTAGAGCACTCCTACCTCTATAAACTATGGGAAGAGGAGGAAATGTCAGATGTGGACAGTAATTTATCCCTGCTTGATGTCCATGCTTCCCTCCAAGGGGTATTTTTAAGGCCAGGGTCAGCATTGCGATTAAAGCTGTCACAAGTTTAGATCCCCTCTACTCCCCTAAATAGCAACCAGGGACTCCCAGAATGGAGCTTAAAAAGGAGGAGAAAGTAATCTGCTGAGGGATGCACGTGTGGAGTGACCTCTAGAAGAGGACACAACGGGTAGGAGAGGAGCTTGCCGGGGGGACTTTTATCAGTTAGTTCCACCAAAGCAGAACTCATCATCTCCAAAACAGCTTTGCTTTCTCTTACAAGCTCACTTCTTCCAAGATGAATTCTCAGAAGATTAGAGAATGCCTTTTTTGGGTGATACTTTGTCCTTTTGCACTCTCTCACGGCTCATCTAATCTTCTATCTCATCTGATCTCATCCCACTCTCTTTGCTCCTTGCACTGGCAGTAGTGGTTAGATGTGGTAAGATGTTATTTAAAATCAAAGGTATTTTTTTACTTCAATACAGATTATAGCCCGGAGAGAGGGTCACACATACCACATGTACACATATACACAAACACATACATTTCTAAATACCAGCTGTTCCCTGAGGCTTTCTTTACAGATATGTCTTGGTCTGGTTAAGAGAAGTCCAATGCCACAGTTGCTGGCTCCCACCGTCTGCGGTCCTGCCGCTGCCTACTTACCGAGAACATCCACAGTGGTGATGATCTCGTCCTTGCAGTGCTTTTGGCAGGTTTGGTTATCAGCCAGTCTTCCTGAGTTAAACAGCTTGCATTCAATGCAGTCCCTGAAGAAAGACACACGGAGGGGAAGATTAAGCACCCATCAGAAACCACATCAACATACAGATTCACCCCTCGGAAAGGGACTCCCTGGGTGTTGGTCTGGAGGCTGCACATCTGCACCACAAGGAAAGAGAAACTTCAGGGCTAAGCATTTCCATCTCAAGGATGGATTTATTCTAGGGGTGGATTCAATGAAGGTGCAAAACAGCTGGTAGGTCTGGGGGTCTGTTTGCCCTTTGGATGTCAGGAGCTGCACATCAGCTACTGCAAAATCCATCCTGCCTGAGATCAAGGCAGACAGCTTTGCTGCTCTATGCCAGTCTGAGGCTGGTGCCCAGGACACCTCTGTTGCTGCAAGGCAGGCAGTCATCCCCGTCCTCCCCTCCTCTGCAGCTTGCAGCTCTTTAGGCCTGGATGTTGGCAGCTCAGGGTGCAGCAAAACTGGAGTTGCCATCCTCTGCTGCAGAGCAGGACAGTACTGGAAATGAATGGGGATGTGAACCTCCATGAGGACTTGGGCAGCAACACTTGTTGCTTCTCTGCCTGGGATACTCTCAGGTCGCTTAGCATGGGCTCTGAGTGGCAGCAGGCTTGCCTAGGGCTAGTCAACCCTATTTAATGAAGTGGGAATAATTCCTTAGCTGAAAAGTCTCCCAGGAACCAAAGAGCTGCCCATCCTACCAGTGAGGAGTCCCTCCTGAACCCCCCCGTGAGTACCTTTTAGTGCTACAGACGCCTGGGCAGGTGGGACACTTCTCACACGTCTCTCCAAAAGCCCCCGGCTCAGTGCACTGACACTTCCCACAGACGCAGGTGCCCCTGCCGCTGCATATCTGCCCGTCGCTGGAAACGCAGCCGTCCGTCTTGGTGGAGCAGTTGCAGTTGTCCCCGATGTAACCGGTGTGGCACTTGCACTCCCCGCAGTGACACTCTCCATGGCCTGAGGGCAAGAGCGGGGAGGAGGTGTCAGCGGCATCCCGGGCCAGCGAGGGTGCCGCAGCTGCCCCTAGGAGGGACTAGCAGCACAGCAGGAAAAGCTGCCAGAGAGACCTTACTTGGCAGAGCATCAAACAGATGGTGATGGGAAACACCTAAATATCAAATTATTATCTACATTTAGCAGCAAAATATGCCTACTCTCAGCTTCTCCAGCTTCCCTCTATAGTCGCTCAAAACAAATGAGCACCTCTGCCTTCCTAGGTGGGACCAGCTGGCCAGGACAGGGGCACAAACTGCCCTTGGGAGGTACCAGCAGTGATGGTGACCATGGGGAGAACAGGGCAGCTCCCTTTGAGCAGACACAGCCTGCAGCTGGGGGAGATGACTTCCACGCCAACTCCCCCTGGGACCCCCGCTGAGCATAGCACTGTCATCCTTCTGTGGGTGGAGGGCAGCAAAATGAGCTGGTCCACGCGAGGAACAACCACCTGCTACTGCAGAGCCCAAACAGGATCAACTGGCAGATACTGCATGCTCTGGCCACGTGTCAAACTTGTTACTCTCTTATTTTCCTCTCTCCGGATGAGGGTTCCCAAGTATCCATCTCTTTTCAGGGTGCCCTTTTGCACCCTCCTGGTTCGCCCCCATTCAGTGCTTGATGCCACCAAGCAAATGCTGACACCTGAGAGCACGTTTCAGTAGCGTGTTGTCATGAGCCTTTCTTACCAGCAGAGTGAATGTTTCCCACCTCTGCCTCCTGGTGCCCAGCACCGTGTAACTGGGCTTTGCAGAGCACTACACCTCCCACCTCTGCAGAAAGCGACCAGCATCTCTGTCACTCAGTCCTCAACGCTTCCTAAGCATCACTCGGCTTCACTCGTGTGCCCACCTGAAGGCTCCAGCTAAGCTAGGAGGGTATGTGCAGTTTAGTGCCATGATTTCCACTGCTACTGGAATAGCACAAATATTCAGGCTGACAAAGGGTCTCTGGCAGCAGCTTTCGAAATACGGCTTCTCAAACCAGATGTGCCTGTCTCAGAGGCATGGCACTGGCCAGACAAATACTTTAGGGCACCAGAGGATGTGGCAGAGTCGATGTGATCTGGCTGCTCACCACATGAGCCAGACAGGAGGCAGCACAACCAGATTGTGGGCAGTTTTCTGCTTGGTCTTGCTACAGCACTGGATTTTGCTAGCAGAGCCGCTGTGCCAGTAAATGGGGGGCCCAAGCCACACTTCCAGCCTAGCTTTCTGCAGGCCACACCACTCAGCAAGCAGTTTTCACCTCCTCCATGCTTCCCTGCCCATTGTGGACGCTGAGCTCTGGAGATCAGTATTACTACTGGGCCCTCAAAATGGTATAAAAGAGGGGGCTCCTGTGAGGGCTTCTATGTTTACTGGGCTGGCTGGTGTTTTGTACAAATTAATCTCTTCTTTCCCTGTCTACATCGAGAGAAATGAAGATGGGAATGGAGCAGTGCTTCCTTGCTGGTTTTGAACCCAGGGTTTAGCAGCAAAAAGCCTAGCAGGTCGACCATTTCATGAGGTCTTTCCTATCCTGCTTTCCTAACAGCTTTACTTAAGTACTTCCAAAAACCTTAAAGCTCCTTAAAAAAAATTAAATCAACAAGCACCATCTCCTGTGTCCAAGCAAGACCTCTACGTCCCAGCCAGTATCATGAAGGTTGCTGGGACCAGCTGAACCTCCCCCAGGGAGTAGCTCAGGGCAGCTCACAGCAGAGATGGATGAAGAAACTGATCCAGTCAGGGTTTTCCTCTACCGAAGCATCCCCTTGCAACTATGGGGTTTAGCAACAGGCTGAGAAAGTCAACAGGCTTAAAGGTTTTCAGTGACGGTAAGTGGAGTGGCTGGCTGCCGAGCATCTGGTTTCAGAAAGGCATCCATCAACTCACTGGAAATACTGCTCAAATTCCTCCTTGGTTGGTCCCTAGGAGAAGGGATGCCTTTGAAGGCATAGTTTATAGAGCTGAAGGGTTTGTATACGAGGCTCATCAGAAACCTAATTACAGCTTGGCTTTCCCACTGGAAACAGCCTCAAGCGCCTCAGACAAGATAAATTACATACATGCTCCTTTCATCGTCACAAAACCGCTGATCTCCCTGCCTCTCCCATTGCTGCAAGATTACCAGAGAGGCTGCGGATTGTCAGACTATATTCCTTGCCAAAAGTCATGGGAACACCTTCTGTTTTACAAGGCATCTCATATGTCCCAGCACATCACAAGCTGCCCTCCTACAGCCTCTTTTGCACTCCCCCTGTTTGCTTTGGATCCAGCCTGCAAACTCAAACATTACTAGACAGAGGAGGTTATGTTTACAAGATCTCTAGAGGTGACCTCCTTCCCTGCCTACATCTGATGGAGATTAAAAATCCCTCGCTCTGTTTGCCTTCATGATGACAGCCTTGCCCTTTCCCCAGACACATCCGTACAGGCAGGTTTCGTTTGCCCCTTCCCTACAAAGCTCCGGTTTTGAGCCCATGGTCACAGCTACGTCCACCACCGCTACTGCTCGGGGCACAGCTGCAGAGCGGGGACCCCCTGTGCCCTCCTCTTCACAAGCAAACCGAATGGGGTGGCTGGCTTTTATTCACAGTTAATCCAGGCAATCAGGCTCTTGCACTCAGCAAGTTTGGTGCTCCATGGCAATGCATGTGTCCAAATTTGCTATAAATCACGGTTTTTCTTAAATGGGCACTATTTCAAGGAATCCAAAGCAGCTGGCATTGGGGCTCTGTGTATATGGCATTTAGTAAATGTGCTCACGCTTGAATTTGAGCTGCGAGGGCCAAGAGAAGCAAGCCAATTGCAATCACACCACCCCATGGTCCCAACCTGGGTGGGAGCCACCCCCCTGCTCTTGGGCAGAGGGGCAGAGCCCCTGCATCGTCAGCCTTAGCTCGGTCCCCCTTGGACACCACAGAGCCCAGCACAAGATGCAAATCCATTGGAAATCCATCTCTGGAAGTGTTATTGCTCATGAAATGGTTCATTTTTTAAAGCCATCAGTGCCAGGCTCGTATAGGAGGCTAGAAACCCTGCATGTCCCTTCCAGCTCCTGGTAGGTTGGGGGTGGAGCCTGGAATGACTGTCCCGGGGAAGGGAAACAGCCATTTCCAAATAATGCATCCTGTTAAACCACTGCGATTGGAAAATTTAAGAAACAGCATCTTAAAGCAAACGGTTTCATTTATTGAAGGCAATGAAGAAAAAGCCTTTATATGAGGGTGACTAAGTGTGGGGTGTGAGCTTAAAATTTAAAAACATGTTGAAATGTGTTTTTTGCCTCGGCCACACTGGCTCAACGTGCAAGAAGGCATTGGCTGAATCTCATCATGGGGAATGTGCCAAGAGTGGGAATTTCCATGTTGACCTTTAACAGCAAAGACGTTACAATCTTTACTGCCTGCATCAGCTTGAAAGAGTGGCCACTCCGGCAAGCACCATGAGCTCCACTTCTGGTGCTCTCCTTTCATCTCCCACACAGCCTGAAGACTGGAGAAACGTGGTGAGTGGAATACATTTATTTCTCATATGGGCATGACAAGAGTCCTCCCACTTCTCAACATCCACCTGGAGCACCAGAGATGGGAATCCACTCTGTCCTCTTGCTCAGGACAAAACCTGAGAGGAGCCCCAAGGCAACGTGGCACGCCGGTCACAGCGAGTCTTTTGGTGACAGTGACCCAGAGCTGAGGTTTGCAGCATGCAGAGTGCTACCTGGTACTCGTATTTCACAGCAAAACGTGCTGCACATTTCCAGTCTCAGCTATCCTATGGTCACACACAAAGCTGATGTGGTTAAGCAGTCTCTATGCCATGTAAGATCATGCCTGCAGAAAGCCTTCCACCACTACACTGATGATGAACCTAGTTTCACTTCCCAGTTTCATTTCCAAGATGAAAATGTGTCCTTGAGGAGGGTGTGTTTCAAGACACCTCCGCACCAGCAGAAGTCTCATGGTGCAGGACATTACGCTGGATTTTAACCCCCTGGAACCCTTTGAGTTTGCATGTTCTCTGTTAAAACTGGTTTGTGAAGCCAAAAGACATTAATTATGTTCTCCAAACATAACAAGAGATGTTTTCTTCTCTTCTCATCCTTGAAATGAGATGAGCTTAGATGTTTAAAAGATCCAGATCTAACTGGGAAATGAAATGCTCCCTCTGAATTTGATAACATACTTTCCAGCCAGCTCTTGATTGTTGGGGAGACTAACACGAAACACATGTCAGGGAGGCTGCAGAAACACACTGGGAGGGTGTAGCAGAGGAAAGTAATGCTTCTGGTGAGGGACAGCAGTCCCCAGACTAGGTTTGGACTAGTCTGGGCTCTGGTGGGGTGGGAGCCGCGGGGCGCACCACTGCTTGGAGGCACCCTCTTCCCAAGGAGGCTACCAAGGTGGACCAAGACGCGCAGCCCAGCTGGTCCCTCCGTCTCTCTCCCCACCCCAAAATACATCCCCATCCCACTGCTGTGCCCCGGCTGGGCTGCACGTCTCGCTGTCACTCAGGCGGCTTTTGGCAAGGACATCCAGCTGTCCTTGTTTCACCCCAGCCACCTCTGCCTCTCCCCCTCAGCTGCCCGCCAGGATGACAGCCGCAGACCAAGTCCCCCCTGTCCTCACCCCAGCACTGCACAAACCCGCCTTGGCAGCCCGACACCTGCCGTTGTGTGCCGCGGCTCCGGTCCCCAAGCGGGGTCATTGCCAGCAAGCAGGAATCGGGATAGCAGCTTCTGGCAGAAACGTCCAGCCTCTGACCTTGATTTCATCCCAGGCTTCCTGACAACAGGCTGCAAAGTGGGACCCCGCGGTGGCCGCGAGCTCGGCAGGACAGCCCGTCTGCCCTCTGCGATAACTAAGTTTGCCTTGTAGGAGTTGCACCGAACATTGCTGCACCAAGAGTTCTGAAACTCAGTGCACTAAAAGCTCTGTCGCTTGGTCTTTTGATAAAAAGCGGTTTTCCTAAAGCCCTCTATTTTTGGGGACCACAAAATTATGCAAAAATACCAGCTTTCTTTTGAGAGAAATAAAAAATGATTCCAGCTTTTATGGAGGGGGAGAAAGGGTTTGAAAACTAGCCCCTCCAACACTCCTTTTTTTCCCACCTTCTAGCAAATAAAATTGATGTGCCTACCATACAAGAAAAAAAAAATCCTCATGATTTTTAAGCCAGTTTCTTAGTTTCTGAGCACTCGGGAGGGGAAAGGTCATACTGCATTTTGTTCCCATTAAACCAAGCCACTTATTTTTGTGCCTCTGTGCTCACATCCAGGCTTTGGGTCAGGACCTTCAAAATGCTGTGCTTTTGTCATTTTTGGTTACTTGAACAACTAGTTTGAAAAAAACACACAAAAACCCCACAGTAAAACCAATTAAGAGAAATAAGTTATGGCAAGCAGTTTCCAGATTCCCCAGTGCAATCCCTTTAACAAGTCCTTATGAAAGAAGAAGCACTCAAACCCTACTGACACAGGCCACTGCTTGAGCATCGCTTTTGTACCAGACCAGCCAATCTCCCAGCAAAAGTGTCTGACGTCTGCAGGAGAGGCTCTGGGAACAGCACATTTTGAGTGGGAGGAGGAAGGGCAGCGGAAGAGGCTTTGAATACTTGGAAAACGTAGACCTTTCCATTTGGGAAAGGGCTATGGTAAGACACAGTTCCTGCTTAGGCAAATAAATCATCGACTTCCCCACTAATCTCTTTCCATGACTCAAAGCAGCCGGCACTGCACATCAAGAGGCCAGGCAAGACAAGGCAGCCGGCCCGCGGCACAGCTCAGGTTCGCGGAGGCGTCCCGCTGCCAGATGGTCGGCACCGGTAGGAACTCAGGGAGAGCTCGGGAAATTTTAAATAGTGGGGATGGGCGTAGGATCAGTTCCCTGGGTCGCACCGGTCTGGCAGGGAAAAAAGGGGTGGCAGGCTGGCAGGAGCATCCCCAACTCCTGGAGCCTACAGAGCATAACAACCTCCTTGTGAAAAGAAGGTTGCTGTATAAGCAAAGACAGACAAACGTCAAGGGTCTGAGGTTGCTGAACCGCATCCACCAACTGTCTCCATTCACACCACAAGAGAGCTCGCCCACGCTCATTTATCCATACCACAATACTGAAACAACAAAACAAACACTAAGAGGCTACTAATAAGTAAATAATGCTTTTCTGTATGTTATTTACACCAGACACCATGGATCTGCCCATCTTCCCATTGCATTAATTTCAATGGATATTTATATCTCGAAGCATACGGGTTTGGCCAAGAATCGACAAGGCTTTAAATATGCCTTTATTTCAATCTTAGCACTGGTTGAGCTCACCAGTCATCAAAAATAGCATCAGAGATACAGATTAATGAAACCAAATGTAGAGGAATAAATACATGCTTGAGGTGCTAATTCAGCCTTGGGTACCACAAGCCCCATCACCAGCTCCACATTACTGCCAGCATCCCATATGTTGCAGCACTGTCATTACAAAAAAACCCCTCAGCCCCCCAATTTCTCACTCACTTGGGGAACTTCTGGGTTAAATGAGAACTGGGCAGGGAAAACAGGGCTTTGGAAACTGCTGTCTCATGAAGGCAGCTGAAAGCAATCCGGGGCAGGCGGATATCCTCCGGCAGCCCTGGCCAGCCTTTCCTCATTTTCCTTCTCTCCGCTACAGAAGTGGAGCTGAAATGCAATCACGAGATACGGCTGATGATCCACCAGAAAGCCAAAACGGCCAGCAAGAAGTCATTTCCTGAAGGAGATCTAAAGCTGCATTTCTTAAAATAAAGCCTTCTTTTTTTTTTTTTTTTTTTAAATTAAGCTCAGCACTCCACAAATCTCTTGACTTTTGCTTACGTTAGCGCCTCAGCTGAGCCTGCCACACGTGACCTTTTGGATGGAGACCCAGAACTGGGAATTGGAGCTTTTAGGTCCGGCTGCTACTGATGCAGGGAGCGATACGGGGCGAGGGCTGCTGCCAGACCCTCCCAGAGAGACACAGTGCTCCACCCTGAACGGGGGCAATCGGGATGGGTGCGCCGGTTCCCTTCAAGCCATGGGTCCAAATACCATCCCACCAAATTGGGCACATGCTCATCCTTGGCTTTGTCACCCCTTAAGCATCTGACACGGAAGGCACTGCAGAAACTGCTAATAATTCTTATTATTCCTTAAGCCAGATAGGAAGGTATGTATGCGTGTGTGTAAACCTGTTTTTTCCCCCTCCTGTGTTTCCCTCCAGTTCCTCTAACTCAAAAAGGGCTCTGTGCCGCTGTCCTTTTCCACCGACCTCCATCCCCCCTGATGCAAGTGTTTATTGGGTCTCCCGTGGGACACACCAACTCCTCTCCCACCATGGTGTTCCCTGCTCCAGCCAACTCTCCAGCCCTGCAGGTGCATTAAAGAATTTTATCTGCAAACCCTAACAGACAAGATCCGCTCTTCTAGTACACAAAACCCCCTCACTGCAGTTCCCCCTACTTGTTTCCTTTCACCCCAAAAAGCCTGACAAAGGAAACCACTTGGCAAAGATCCATTTTCAATTGGCTCTCCCAACCCTGCCCAGATACCACCAACATCCATGGGTCCAGAACCAGGAGCTTCTCCCCCACTTACATACTTCTTGTCCCACCTCTTTGCCCAGGTCTGCTCATACAACTCTACATTTAGCCTTCAGCTTTTGTCACCATGAAGGAAGATTTAGAAACATGAGGGGACATATGGTGAGCACGCAGTTAGATGAGATGCAGATAAAGGGCTTGAGAATAGCTATAGTGCTGCAACCCTTCCACCGATGTATGGTGCCTCCAGGAAGGATGAGCTTCGTCTCCCTGCTCTGGTGCCCAAACAGGCTCCTACCAGCTCCTACCGCCCAAAACCCTCCAGATCTGTTCTTAAAATAAAACTTGGCTCCAAAATAAAGCCAAACGATCCCAAATGCCTGAACTCCAGGGCCAAATTCTATGGTTCAGATCCATCCTTCAAATGAAAAGCAGGCTAATTCCCACCCTGCCAAACCCCAAATGGGCTGAATGTCCTTTCAGCTGGACCTCGTCGAGAGGAGTGGGCTCTGGAGCAGAGAGAGAGATTCTTTCTCTGCAAAATCCAGTGCCATGGGAGCCTTGCCCAGTTCTGTGTTTGGATGCAAACACATAATCTGTTGCAAGTTCACCAAAGGTCCATGGTTTTGGAACGGATTTCTCCCTTCCCAAAGAAGCTGGAAGAAGTCAGAATGTCATTCAAAATAAGACAAAAAAAAGAGAAAGAACGAACCCGCAGCCTGTGCTGCACTTCCCTTTCAGGTCAATTGTTTAAATTCAGTTTTTTAAACCAAGCCAAGCAAAACTCACAGGTTGTCAGTGCACGCCCACAAGAAATGCAGAGACCCCAAATTTCACTCACCTGCTGGTTTGAGGCTTTCATCTGCCTCTAAGCCCCAAATACAGCATTCATTTCCAAATGTTTATTTCTGTTAATTACTATCATCGGAAGGACCAAATGCAAACACCAAACTCAGTGGGATGCCAGCCATAAAAGCAGAGCATTTAAGCGAGTTTGTTCTAAGACTGTCTTCTCTCTTTGGGGAGCGAGTAGGTGATGCACTGTGTTTTCAAAGTTCATCTTGTTTTGGAGCTTTCTACTTTCTGAGATAGGAGGTTTCTGGCGGTGGGAGGCGGTGGCAGGACAGAGAGGGGTTTGGGTACATGCATGCACCATCAGATGACACCTCCAGTCGCAACCCACACGCTGTGCCACTTTAAGAGCAGAGACCCACAGACAGAGCTCTGGCTCCCATAAAGATGTCAAAGACGTCACTTCTTTATTCTTTAATTCTGCCCTGGCATTTAATGCCTCATTAGCATGCATTAATGCTTGCAAAAGGTCCGCTCAAGGACAAGGAGAAACCCCAGTGAAAAGAGGCAGGAACAGCAGCGCTCTGTGAGGTTTGGTCCTCCAAGGAGCTGCTGCCAGATTTGGGGAGAGCCGCAAGACTTTGACAGCAATGAGGGCCCAGGCAGGGGGAAAGGAGGGGTAAGAAAAGGCAGCCTTGCCCTTTCGTGCCAGGAATGGAAACTCTGGTGAAGGAGTACTCAATCAGCAGGGGAAAAAAAGTCCAACTCAATTGCTGTTTCGGTGTGAACAACCAACACAAACCTTCGGTGTGAGCAGGGCAGGGTATACCTGCTGCCAGAAACACAAAGGAAGATGATGAATAAACACAGCACTGGGCAGAAACAGGGATGGAAATATCATTTGTGATATTTCATTTCCGTGAGAAATCCATGCAAAGATCATAAAATGTCTCAATTTGGAAGGGACCCATAAGGATCATTGAGTTCAACTCCCAAATAATTAATAATAGTTAACAGGCAACAGTGTAACGGTAACACCTGGTGATGTAATACCTAATACTGCATTTATTTATTGTGAAAGAAATCCAGAGGAGCATATACATCAAGCACAGAGCATTCTAGCTAAGAACCATCTACCCGCATTGAAACGCAGCCACCTCTGACCTGAACCACAGCAGCTGCACTGGGCAACATGGGAGGTCGTTAGCAGAGCAGTCAGAGGGGGGAGCTGGACATTTTTACACGCTGCAGCTATAAGCACTGGCCATGCTTTCGCAGGTCACAGCCAGTGGGCGAGGGTCACCCCATGCTGTTTGCCCCAGCCCAGCGGCCACTTGAACTGCTTGGGATCTTCAGCTTTTTGAACAGGCACGGAGCAGGATGGGGAGGTACATACTCTTGGAGGGGAGAAGCACATGTCTCAGGATTAAATTGGAAAGAGAACAGAAACCAAGTTAAAGGGGAAAAAATTAATTCGGAGCGGAAGCAGAAGAGAGAGATTGGGGAAGGGTGGAAATGATGCCCCAGGGGGAAGCGGCAGGGAGGTTTCAGGAGCCTCCCAGGACTGGAGATGTGAGGAAACACAGGCACTGAGTCACCCCCATGCTCCTCCGAAAGGCCACCGAGGATTTGCGTGCCAGGGAAATAGAGACTTCATGAAGATGAAATTTGGGATGCAAACACCTCCCACCTGGCTCTCAGCCCCTCTCTGCACCGGGGCTATGAGCCATGGCTCCTGGAGATGAGCACATGTGGAACCACATGGGACACACTGCTGAATTTGGTAGCTTAAGGCAGAGAGACCTGCAAAGAGCGAAGGAGCTGTCAGGAGTGAGAGGCTGGCTGCACAGATGCCAGCAAGACAGTGTTAAGGACAGGTCCCTTCGAAGGCAGTGGTTTACGGGGTGTCTGTCGCTCTCAACTTAGGGCTGCCAAGAGGAGGGAGCTTGTGCCTGAGCCAAAGCCCATCCATGCGACCCAGAAAGCGTGGTCATTGGTAGAGGGTGTGTTTGGAATAAAAATCCTCCCTGGCTTCTCTGTTACAGCTAAGAAGCAATCCACTAACACGTGGTGATGGGTATCAGTGGTCAGCAGTAACACACTGGCAAGGCGCGAGTGCCCCCATTTCCCTGCCTCGCCACAGCCCTCCAAAATAATAGTGGTTGATGCTCAGGAACCCCTTGCTTGTAAGGAAAATTCAAACACTCAAGAGGGATGCTAATGCCAGCCAGCCGCTTGCACAGCTCCTGGGGAGTCTCTCTCCACCCTTCCAAATTATCTGGGAGCCTGGGCGTCCCTGCTTCCCATCGCAGAAGGTGCCACCCTGGTGCAGGGGCAGGATGCAAGCACAGAGCACCACAGGCTGTCTACAGCAGATATGTGTGCCCCATGTGCACCCCTGTGGTTTCTCATCCTCTTCACACTGTGTAAGAGCAGTTTCTCAATGACATTCCCCACTAAAGGCATCCCACATGTGACGGCAGTGGCGGGCTCCTCCACAGTTCCTTCACTGCTTGTGGAAACGTTTTCCAAATCACCGTTTGAGCAATCATGCTCTGCCTCCCCAAAATGTTGCAACAGCACAGCAGCCCCCGTGCTCCACAGGAGGTCAAGCAGGAATGCAGGAATATCAACAACTGATATCAGAAAAGATTTGGTTTATACAAAGACACTTCAGAAAAAAAATATAAAGAGGAGTTTTTCCTGATTTGAGGCTCAGATGCTGTCATGCAGACAAATGATGCACAGCCAACAGCACCCGCAGGGAGTCCGTATGCAGGGCAAGAGCAGTGTCAGTCCGAGCGGGATGAAGGTGAATTCAGTTGACTGCTCTTCCAGTTAATCCCCATCACAGCCCTCAGCCCTGCCTGCCCCAGATGACCTGGACTTTACATTTCTTTAAGCTGACCCACAGGATGGGAGTAAACGGAGCTGACCTAAACCTTACATTTCTTTACACTAATCCACATGATGAGAGTAAGTGGAACATGCCCAGCTTCGCAGTTTAACCCCGAAAAAGGAAGAGGACAGTGGAGGTCCCCCATTTGATTCATTTCTTATTAAATGTTTGCTGTCTATTCTTGTTGGAGCCAAAACGTTTCACAGGTGGAGGGGGATGTAAGCTAGAGAGGGGATGCCCACCCAGCAGCGACACCAGGCACGGGCACTCCAGTGACAATGCTGTGTTCATTGCTGCTACAGAACGCAGCAAGTCAGAGGTTTATTTTTTCCTCTTATTCAGGAGGATTTTTTTGGTTTATGCATTTCTTCTCAGGTGTGCAGATGTCTTGGGGCAAGGGCTTCGGCTGAGCAGCTTCTGCAGGTGATAAAAGCCAAGGCAGAATGGGAACGCAGCGAGGAGAAAGGCTTTTAGGAAGCTCTAGGATAAATGTGCAGCCTGAGTGACTCTTGACCACATCTTAAAAGAGAGGTGCTACTGCAGTGCCATCTCCTCGCTAATTATTCTGGCCATAAGGTCCCCCTGGGCTATGCAGCAGCTCTATAGGCAGGAGACCTCAAGATGCCTGAAACCAGGTTTGTTGGCTGCTAGGAAGGAGCGATAGGAACCCTGTGCCCCACACAGCGTGACGACACTTACACACCTCCCTGCTTTCCAGCCCAACCTCATCTGGTTTTTAGCTCCCTTTGGTGGGGAAAAGAAACACTCACACAACCTGTAACCTGCCCTAATTGAAAAGGGTTTCGGTTCAGAGGATTTTTTTTAGGTTCACCTCACCCCAAACCACCCTCCCATGCCCTGCAGCCCCATCAGCACACGCAGCCGCTGCCTGCCCCCCGCGAGCCCCCCACCTGCTGCTGATGACCGGGGCTGCTAACGAAGCAACCGGCGCCGTGAGGTTGCACCGTGATGGCCTGAGCTGACACCGCACCCTCTGTCACCAAAATAAGCCTCAGAAATGCTGGTAGGCGTGTGCTCCCCCATCCTCCTCCGGCCCAGGGAGCGGAGCAGGAATGACCTGTGGGGTGGCTGCCCCAGAGACAGAGCCACATCTCCTCCACAGCTGCATGGCTCACGGCTGCACAAGCACTTAGCAACAACCAAAGGATTTTTTTTAACTTCCACATCTTATATGGCCCTTTTGTCTCTTCCCTTCAGGTCTCACTTTTCTAGGCAGTGCTCAGATTCCGCCTTTTTACACAAACTGAATGAAAAACTCCCCAAATCCCCCAAATAAAAAACCTAAAGACAACAAGACTTGACATGACTTAAAAGAAAACATCGCAGATGTGGTTTAGGCTCCGCTCCCTATCCTCTTTCTGCCACAGGCCACCCTCTTCCCTTCTGGCAGGTGCTTAACACCACCCCCCCCTCGGCAGCGCCGCAGGCCATGGGCACAGGCAAGCTCCCCTTCCTCCCCAAACCATGCTCAACCCATCACCTGCACCTTGGAGGTTAATAAATCAAATACTACCCATTTATTTCTTAACAGCAGCTTCTGGTAAAAGCTTAGACACGAGGAATGAAGAGAATTAAGACAAGAAATATTTGTTAAAGCTGGATCACCCTTATTCTTACATCTGAGCCTTCAGATACACACCAGCACCCTCCATCCAGGCAGTACAACGGGGCAGGTGAATAATAGCTACAAAAGTAAGTGTGGAAAAAGGTTTATCTCCATAAGATGTGTCCACGGGCACAGTGATTTGTATGGTAACAGGCCCCACCAGAAACCCCAGGGTGGAGATACCAGCGGCGCCATCAAACCTGAGCGCTGCTTTCAAAGCGCAGGGCTCTATGGCGCAACCAGAAATTGCCACGCTGGCACCAGAGCCATCGGCCCACCAGACCTCCCACAAAGGCAGAGCTGTTAAACGCCACTACGGCGCCCAGGACGGGGAACGCCAAAAACAAATTGCAGAAGCAGGAGTGAGATTTCTAATTTGAGGTTGTGTTAAACCAAACAAAAAAGCCTTATCTCACTGGGCTTAGTACAGGCTAAAACCTCACAGCGCTTCCTCATTTAATAAAACCAAGAAAGGGAAGCATTCAGAAATAAATACTGAGGACTTGCAGGTCCTCAGCAGTTTTTGAAGTGGTTTCTGCAGGGCAGCTGGAGTCACATCGCACGTCAGCTTGGCTATTCTCTGCGAAATAAGCCACGGATTTTCAATGAGCTGTCACTTCCTAAATCCCATTTCAGAAGTGATTCTGGCACTTGCATGCATTTGCAAATTTGACACCCGATGCTCTATTGCTGACCAGAGCTTTTCATGTCACTGGAAGCCCTGCACCGGCAAGTGAGGCTGGACTCCCGGCTCCTGCGCTCCGAGGCATCGCCATCTCGCTGTGCTTTAGCCAACCACGATCTTTAGCCATCTTAACCAGTTAAGATGCTCTCAGCTGCTTAAGAGCTAGAGAGAAGTTGCAGGGCTTGATTTACAATTGCAAAGTGTTTATAAATCTGATTTATTGTCTAATTTAAAAAAAATGGAGAAGAGAAACCACAAAAGACCTGATCCCACAAAGCTGCAAGGCAGAATGGATTTTCAGGATGAGATCCTTTGTGTTTTAGGGGGAGAAATGACTTGCAGCATGGCAAGTGCTCTTTACTTACGCCTTGGTAATGATGTTCCTGGGCACAACCACAGTCCTGGGCTGATGAGTGCACAAAGGACACCCACACGGGCAGCCGGGTAACAGTGGTGATGGTTAAGGGGAAATTTCTCTAGAGACTAGAGACACCAAAGTAAAGATGATGCCGTACTACTCTGCATCCCCCTCTCCAAAAAAAAAAAATAGGTCTGCAGCACTGAAGCTAATGAAGCTTGGCCTCCGGCGAGCCAGTCTCTCTTCATTAGAGGCAAATGTGTGATGCCCTCGCTGGGGCCTCTCCTCCCTCTTGCCACCTAGTTTTATGGGACCTTCAGGAATGCAATTAGCGCCGAGATGTTTCCTCCTTTGTCAAACTGCCTGGCAGGCAGCCAAGGGGTTCAAAAGCTGCTGGGCCGCACAGCCAGCTGCTCCTTCCCGAGCCCGGCTGCAGGCAGGAGGGCAGGCTGCAAGCAGGAGGGCTCTCTTCCCCTCTC
Source organism: Balaeniceps rex (assembly GCA_013401315.1). Classification (NCBI taxonomy): domain Eukaryota; kingdom Metazoa; phylum Chordata; class Aves; order Pelecaniformes; family Balaenicipitidae; genus Balaeniceps; species Balaeniceps rex. The sequence goes on along the minus strand of VYZW01010798.1, from coordinate 70,662 downwards.
CCGCAGCCACCCACATTTCAGAGTAGAGGCCAGAGCGACGTGCCAAATGTCTCAATGCAAGAGGGCAACTTTTCTGTCTGGAGAAAAACTGGGAGCGAGGCATTCAAGGCTTTGGGAAGTGACTGCCTGCTTTGTCGGAGCACGATGCCGTGGATAACACGGTTCCATCTCTTCTGGATGAACAGAGCATTTCTGCAAGCCATCCCCGATGGCCCTTCCAAAAGCTGGATTAATGGTTTGAAACATCTGCTCTGGAGCTGTTAACTGGACTTGGCGAGCAGCAGAACAAATGCCACTTATTAGTGACTAAGCGGCATCGACTAAGAGTTGGATGCAACTTGAATCAACATTTACGATGTGTTATAAATGACTCCTTTTCCCACCCGCCTCACAGATGCAGGAGGCATGTTAAACCTCCCACTAACCGGAATTAAATTCTTGCTTCTCCTTCAGATTATCTCCCACCCAAAATCTGCTTCTCCACTTCACGGGGGGCCATGAAAGGACAGGATCCGTACCAGTACTGTCTGCAGTCATCTCTCCTCTCAAACCCTGACAACATGAGGTGCCAATATTTATAAAGGGACCCAGGAATGAAAATGCTTTTGCTGGCTAAAGGACTGAGTAGCATGAAACAAGAAGCTCAAAGTTTATTTCAGAGTATTTCAAACCTGCTGTGGCTTTTGCCTGGAATACAGGATGTCTGAGCACAATCCGCCACCCAGCCCTGTGTCATGGCAGTGACTCAGCCAGGACACTGGATCGTAAAAGGAAGAAATGCCCAAGCTGGTTGGTGATGGGCTCACAGTGCCTCTGAGCTGAGGCATGCAAAAAGTACAGCCATGTACATGCAAAGCAGTTTGCATGCGTGGATCTTTACTTCTCAGTCTGGAAAACTCTGCTTTCCTCCTCGTGCTCCCCCAGAGCTCAGATTGGGTTGGACTGGCTGGTCTCCCACCTGCTCTGGCCAAGATGGGCACTCAGAGGTTCGTGATACCGTCTTGTTCAACAGCTTGGGCAGGCGTAAATGCATTTAATGGGGGACACCACAGCCCATGTGCTAAAACTGAGGTTGGGTTCCTTTGGGGTGAAAACACTGTTCAAAATACAGTTATCAGAAATGCACTGAGAGGCACTAAGTGCCTTCTACATTACCAGAAGATTCATACAGTATAAATAAAGCCCTTGACAACAGTGATGAGTTCCCCTCATGCGTCCAAGCCAAGCAATTCCCAAGCAAGGACGGAGACAACAACAATCTGCAGCAAAATGACAGCTCCCTACACGCTGCTTTTTTGGTTTCCACATTTGCTAAAACCTGTTGGTCTCCCCTCGCGGTGGCATTCAGCCTGCGAGAGTGGTGGGCACCAGGATGCAGGGGCCTTCCAGGGACAGATGTTGTGCCCAGAAGACAGAGGAAGGGCAGGGCGTCATTTCTCCCCCTTGCAGGAATAAAAGCAGCAACTGGACCCCACTCAACCGCCCCGGGGGACATCCTGCACCCAAGGCGTGACCCAAACTCCCCTGGCCGCCAAGCCTACACATGCTGGTGGACTGAGATGTTCAGTGCCGAGCTAAACACACAGTCTTTTTCAAGGCAGCTGCAGTTGTAGGGAGGAGAGAGCACGTGTCTGCTGGAAGCCACCAGAGATGCTTGTGTAGCAGAGGGCTGTTTGTTAGGGGCAGCTTTGGGCACAGTCCCGCTGTGCAAGCTCAGACACTTCTGGTGGGCTGGAGAAGCCCCAGGCCTCTTGGGCTGACAAAACCACCTCAAAATGTTATGTCATTGGCACGGCACTTGCTACAGCTCAAATTTAGCATCGTAACTGCTGGAATTTAAAAAAAAAAAGCCAACAAACCAACAGCAATAGAAATACCAGGAGGCATAGGGACAACCACCCCACCCCACACAGCCATGCCGGACTCCATCCCACCCTTGGAGCAAAGAGACCACTTGGCCTCAGCCTACCCTTTGTTTTCTTTCATAGCTATAAAAAGGACTTTTAAACGACTTTAAAAAACTCTGGCAAATCCCAAACCAGCTATGCTGTTCTTCCCAGCACCAGAAGTCCTCCACAGGGACAGAAAAAAGCAGGTGCAACAGAAGACACACACCTTGTTTTCCTAATGAGCAGCAGAGCTCTGGCTCTCCTGATGAAATGGAAATTGAAGTAAAGGGATATTCTCCTCTTGCAGTACCAACTGCTACACCAGTAACTTCCAACCTCTCTTTGGCTGCTATTAAATATACTCCTTTTGGGAGGGATGATGCTACCAAAGCAATATGGTCATATGGAGAACCCCCAGGCAGTGTTGCCCTCAATTACTTCACAGTTGAGTTTATTTTCTTCCCCATCTACCTTCAAATATACCTTTTTCCTCCTTGCTCATCCCTCTTTCTGCTCCTACATCAGCAAGGAGAGCTCCAACCCTCCTGGTCTGCTGCAGGAGGTGATACCTGCCTTTCTCACTGCCCTGCAACGGGGAGCCCCAGGGCAATGCCAAAACCCAGGGTATCGCCTGCCCCACCTTCAGCAGTGCCGAAACATCACTAGCCAGGCTACAGGAAAATGAGCACGAACATCCTCTACCCACCTAACAACATGATCGTCTCAAACAGCCAGAAACTTGCAATCAGAAGGTGCCCCATCACTTAGTGCCCAGCTCAAAAACCTGCAGGGCAAGATAAACAGCAAGGAAAAACCCCACCACTTCCCTGGAGAAAACGTGAAAAATAGATTTTCAGTTAAGGAAATATTTTACTTGCTTGAAAGCAGGCAAGTTTTAAAGAATAACCTTTTGCCCAGATCCAACTGAGGGAGTTATGTCCGAGGGCTAATCCAGGCAATTACGTGTAAGTTAAATTATGTGACCTCAGACTGACAAGGAATCAAAGCCATTTTAGCAAACACAGTTAAATAACTCCTCTACCTTTGCTTAAGCAAAGCTGACTGGCTACATCTTTCCCAGTGAATGATTAGTTTCCCCAGTGGGCAGAAAAATCTATACATAAAATACCTTTAGGAATCTTCAACACAGATTTCTCTCTAATAAGTAACAGACTGAAACACAACCTTTCCTTTCACCTGCATGCACCAGGGGATTACTTCACATGCTTCATGTTTAAAAAAAATATTGTTTCTGCCTATGCAAGGAAGGATGGCACACGTAGAAGAGTGCCAACCTCAGAAGACACCAAAAAGCTTCAGAGGATTCAAGCCTGTGCTCTTTCCTAGGGATATACTTCAGTGAGCAAGAGATGTGCATGGTTACGTCAAAATAACGACATCAAAGCCAAGACTCTTCCCATCTCTGTGGAACCCGGGCAGAGGACAAGCCTGCCAGGAGAGAGCCTTTCACTCTAATGCCGGAAACTCAGTTCTGATGGGGTTAATGCACTTTTTGCTCATTAGCATGGACGTACTTAAACCTCTGCCTCCCTTTTTCCATAAAGAAAAGAAAGGGAGTGCAGATCGCTCCAGAAACAGGGCAGATTTTGGCAGGTGGGGCAGGCACAGCCCCTCGCACACCCTGCATGCACCAGCCCAGCAGCCTTCCCCATTTCAGGATTTCGGGGCGGTTTCCCCATCCCCACAAAGCGGAGGGTGCAAGGGAGGAAAGGCTCCTACCTGAGCAGAGGACTCCCTTGTACCTGGCGCAGGAGAAGTCGTCGCACTCACAGAAGGGCCCGTAGATGTTTCCGAACTCGCTCTCGTAGCAGAGGCACTGGTTGCAGCTGCACTCCCCTCTCCCGCTGCAGAGGGGTTTGCCCTCTGCCTCCCGGCACATGGCGTGGTGCATGTCCCCGCTGGCGCCCTCCTCGCACTCGCACCTGGCCCCCAGGTAGCCAGCGTCGCACTCGCACAGCCCGCAGGAGTAGGTCCCGTTGCCGCTGCACTTGCCGCTGGCCGGCATGGCATGGCCGGTGCACCCGCAGAGGCAGTTGTAGGTCACCGCCACCTCCAGCGTGTCCCGAAAGCCAGCGGGCTTGATGGTGAAGGCGTGGGAGATGTCCTCGGCGGGGCAGCTCCGCGCCTCCACGGCCACCTCGAAGGAAACCTGGGGGGGGCAGGTTGAGATGTAAGTTAACACACGGCCCCAAAACAGCCGTTAAGGGTGTCCTGGGAAGGAAGGCAGGAGGGAAAGGCAAATGTCCTGAGGAAAAGCCATGGAGCAACTCCCCAGAGCAGGACCACGCTCAGCACATCAAGCTTCACTCCCAGTTGTGCAAAAAACCCCCAAAGCAATTGCACGTCTAGCAAGGGCATCTGCAGCTCAATGCACGAACCTCTGCCAGTCCCATGAGGCATTTGGCATCCTTAACGTTTTAAAACTCTTTACTGTCAGCCATCAGCAGTAATCTTCCCCATCAGGGACCGTTGGTTTCTGTGAAGCAGGAAGGAGCCTGCCTATTCCCATGAAATAAACAGGGCAAAACTCTAGCAAATAGCCCAGTTTTCATGCTGTTAAAAATAATAAACTCTGTTGAAACCAAGCACTAGCAAGGACCTAACCAACGCAGCACAAGGGCCCGCAATGCCTACAAGATCATGGATTTGGAAGGTTTTATGGGAATCCTGATCTGCACATAGAGATGTGCACCAGTCACACGGTCCCAAGCTTTCAGCGTGCTGCTAATGGGCCACTTCTGGGGGATGCTTCTGTTAAGACTGGCTTCAGAAGGGTTATACATCATTATATGGTTATACGTCACCCCCCTACCCATTTTCTGTTGCTACAATCCAGTGTCAGGCATTTTCTCCTTGGGAAACCAAGACCATCCTGTGGCCACTTGCTTGGCCCCCAATTTAATCCTGCTGTTTGGTGGGGGTCTCAGGCTGGCCAGCGGTGCCTGGAGCTGCTGGTTAGCAAAGAGGATTAACCTTATTCCAAGGAAATGAGCCCCTTTCCTAGGCATAAGGAAGGAATTATTTTTCTCTGGAGACATTTGGGGTCACCTCGAGCTTTCACTGCCCGCGCCATCCTGCATGCCAAGGGGTGATATGCGGATGGATGGTGGAGCAGCTGCCACCTCCAGCCAGGAGAGCTGCACCCCATGAAGCCTCCCTTGACCCCCTCCCATTCCCAAGGCCTGAAGCAATTAGGCAACGAGCTCAAATTACAGAGGAGAAGGAGATCAGAAAGAAAGCTAAGGGTAATCCTGCTCCCTTTCACCCGCTGACACCCACAGCCCCAGGACTAAACCCCAGCAGATTAGGATCCAGCGCCAGCGTTATCCTCTTTGAGGAAACTTTCTTAGCAGGAGTCAAATCTTGATCCATGTGGAAGTAATGGGGCTGAGAGCAGCTGAACAAGAGGGGAAGGAGGGATGGGACCCCTGTGGTCCTGTGGCATGTCTGCCTGTGCAGGCACCTCAATACTCCAGTGCACCAAAAATGGGAGAGGTACCAGTGCCAGCTCTCTGCTGCACCCCAAATCTTCTGCTGCCTGGGCAGAAGGTACCCCCAATTCATCTGGATCGGGAGAGCCAGTCGTTCTCACCCACACCATCAGCCTCTGTGGATACGGGCACGCACGTACCCGCTGCCAAACCCCTTTACAGCACAAGCTCCAGCGGCTGGAGCAACCCCCCTGCTCGTGCCAAAGCCGGGAGCCCAGGATCAACCACCACATTAACTCCGCTACCTCGGGAGCTCAGGCTTTGCTGTGGGAACAAGGAGGGCACGTGCCTAGCGTGGCAACGCTCCCGGGATTGATTTTACCCACTGATCAGAGATCCAGTAGATTCAGCTAAAAAAGCTGAGGCCACCTCCCTTTTTAACACTTCGCACGATCCTTATTTAGCGGAGTAAAAATCCAGCTACTCTTTCAAACTATTTTTATAATGCCTCAGCGCTTAGAGCTCTGGTATGTTTGCAGAGCCACTCTTCTCAAATAAGGCAATCAGGCTGCTAACAAACCCGCACCCACGTCCTGCAGCCAGGGAAAGCCTGGAGAAGGGGAGGGGGTTCCCTGCTGGCCTAAGCCCTCCTGCCCCAGCCCTGCAGCCCAGCCACTCATTTATCTATATCAATATTAATTTTTAACAAGCAAAGCTTAGCTTCTCTGTTTTTTTTTTATAAAAAAGCACAGGATGGATTATGCCATGTATACTGTTAACATTAAGGGACAAACTATATTTTTAGTCTGTGCTGCCATCCAATAACCCTAGGATCTGGACACAGGAGAGAAGGGTCGCTGCCTTTCTGAGCACCCTGTCTTTTTTTGCAATACCTCCAAGGTTAACCATGACCTCTTCACTCCAGGAAAGACAGGTTTAGGTTAGAATCATAGAATCATTTAGGTTTGAAAAGACCTTTAAGATCATCAAATCCAACCATAAACCTAACAAGTCCACCACTAAACCATGTCCCTAAGCGCCACATCTACCCGTCTTTTAAATACCTCCAGGGGTGGGGACTCAAAAACTTCCCTGGGCAGCCTGTTCCAATGCTTGACAACCCTTTTGGTGAAGAAATTTTTCCTAATATCCAATCTAAACCTCCCCTGGCACAACTTGAGGCCACTGCCTCTGATCCTATGACTTGTTACCTGGGAGAAGAGACCAACAGCCACCTCGCTGCAACCTCCTTTCAGGTAGTTGTAGAGAGCGATAAGGTCTCCCCTCAGCTTCCTCTTCTCCAGGCTGAACAATCCCAGTTCCCTCAGCCGCTCCTCATAAGACTTGTTCTCCAGACCTTTCACCAGCTTTGTTGCCCTTCTCTGGACATGCTCCAGCACCTCAATGTCCTTCTTGTAGTGAGGGGCCCAAAACTGAACACAGTACTCGAGGTGTGGCCTCACCAGTGCCGAGTACAGGGGAAGGATGACTTCCCTGGTCCTGCTGGCCATGTTATTTCTGATACAAGCCAGGATGCTAACACAAACCAGGATGCTAACACAAACCAGGATTCTCAAACAATAACAAGAAAACCTTGAATATTTAATGGACCAGAAAAAGACCAGCAGACCACAGTAATAAAAACTTCACAGGTGAGAGTGTGACATGAATATCTGGGATTACAGGAAAAAAAAGCCCATTCTTGACTATTGTGACCTGCTGCCTGATCAAGACCTTTTGGCTCAGGGTGCTGTAGACAAGACGCCTGTATTCCGTCTTTCCTCATAGCTGACCTTGGGCTGATCTATACCACCCAGAGCCACTTCTAGCAGAGCCGCTCTCCATGGGTTTCTATATTAACATGGCACAGCGTGAGGAGAGCAGAGGAAGATGAGCAAAGCTGTATTTTATCACCTGGGACCACCCATCGAGAGTAAGTGGCTGCACAGGGCATGAAACAGCCTCTCCAGAGGACAGACTGAACAGCAGACTCACTGTATCTCCTATTTTGAGATCGCCGCACTTCCTGAGCCCGGGATAGGACAACCCGTCCTGGCACGTGGCAGTGAAGGTCAAGCCAATGTCCTCAGGGCTGTCCCAGACTGTGAGTTCCACCTTGGACCGAATACTCTAGAAACACAACAGGAAAGCAAACCGTCAGGTTCCCAAAGGCAGGTGGGTTTCTTCTGCTTTAGTCTCTTCTCCTGATGTTTCCAGAGGCCGGCTAGGACATCTCTGCACCTATATGAAAAAAACCACCCGTGCACACACATTGACATTTGGGTTTGACTTAACCAGCTCAGGAGACTTCTGATGCAACTAGAGTCACGGGGAGCTGCCTACAACCCCTGAGGGCTTATGCCCTCTACAACAGATGTGATGACCACTGCACAAGAAAAAGGAGGAAGAAAACATTCTCGACCACAAATCGAGCATCTCTGAGCCGAAGATCAGAGCCTTGTGCGCTCATATGCACCTCCTCCTCCCCATGAACTAGCCCCTTAGCAAAGCACAAAGCCTGATTCTCCGCTGGCAGTTGTCCTGTGATGTCCATCGTACTGCATAGGGAAGGTGTAAACCTGCACTAACTCTCTCCTGCTTTCTTGATTTCACCCAACTGGTCAGAAGAATGTATTTTTCCCTCTTCGGAGAAAATGCCAAACAAAAGGTACCCTTCCAGATGATTCAGCTGGAAATGCCACCATGGGAAAAAATAAATGAAAAATCTCTTTCTTTGCGAAACTTTTCAAAGTGAAAAACGTTTTCCATCAGTTTTGGCATGCTCCTACCCCCTTTCTTCTGCTTCTCATCTCTCTGCGCTGCTGCACACACAAACTCTTTAAGCCAAAACAAAGTGAAGTTTTTAAGTATTTAAAATGAGGTCGTTTTGTTTAATTCTTCCAATGGCTGGAACTGATTTTTTTACAACTGGTGTCCAAAAAAAGACAAAGGTTTTCAAAATGGAGCTTTTTGCACAAATACATTTATTTTCCAAAGCCAGCTTGCAGCTCCATCCCTCTCCCCCTTGTCCCCAACTGTCACTGAAGTGGCCAGATTAAGGAAAAGTGCTAATTCAGGCCTTTTGCAAGTCCATGAGATAACAAAACCAGGGTTCACATGCCAGCAAAGAGCTAACGCTTTGGGAAACGGGCAGGAAATAAATTAGTTTTGGCCGGGCAAATCTAAACAGCCCTTGAGGAAAAAAAAGGAATAATTTCACATCTCTCTGCTGCAACGGAGGAGCCGTTCATGGGGTGGCAATAGGGAGCATCCCTCACCTGCGGGATGAACGCCATGCATGCCGGTAAAGCTGAACATGCTGCTCTGCCCAAAATTATCCCATAGAAATTAGCTGTCACAGTGATACACTCTCCTGTCTTCCTGCCCAGAGCATCTCACCTGGGGCACGGCGGAAGACAGGACACCAGGGCAGACCTCGCTATGACCTTGTGTGGGCTCTTCCTATGTTCTTATACAGATGCCAAGATTTCTTGTCCTATATAGTAATGCTATTAGCTTAATTGTAATGCTATTATTATTAGCCACTTTGCACCATTACACAGCAATATCTTCTCACAGCACCGCAGCCACCACTAAGGGCGACTGTGGGATTTTGCTGCTGTGTTCTTTGGTGGCCCCCAAGCCTTCTGCACCTTCAGGGATGACCAGAGGATGCTGGAGAGACCTAGAAGAAAGGCCTGGTCCTGAGATAGAGCAATCTCTCTGCCTGAAATAAAGCTGTCTGCTATAGCCTGGGGGAAATTCAAAGGATGGATCGTTTCAGTGTAAAAACAAGGAAATATTGAACAGGCAGTGGCTCCAGGCACGGCTGATGTGAAGGCCACCCGCTGCCTGCCATGGGAAACCCATCGGTGGTGTAATGAGAAACACATCTGAGACCTGCCTGGATTGGGTTTAGGAAGGCAGTTTTTAAGCCAGTGTCCCATTTGCTCCCTTCAGTCCAAACCCAGCCTGTGTGCCTGGGCAGAGACCCCCCAGCGCCGCACCAGCCCAGGCACAGCCCCCCAGGAGCCTCTCCATCTCCCAGGCATGTGGAGATCTGGGGGAAAAGTTTTTTTTTTCTTAGTGAGGACAGAAAAAAAAGCTGTTCCTGTTCTCTTTTGGTTTACGCCCCTCTGGATGAGGGAGAGGCAACAGCACACCAGGCAGAAGAAAAAGGGGAGACAGAAGATGAAGAGAAGGAGGAAAGGGATTTTGGGGGTAACATAAGCCCCGAGCAAGTCTGATGAATGCATCGGTGGAGGGAAGCAGATGAGAGGGGACCAGAGACGGCCAAAGCGCTGAAGCGGAGAGGCTGAGCCTGGGCCCAGGGCACCAGCCACTGCCACCCCACAGGAGAAGACGGTCCCTGTTGCAGCTGAAGAGTTCCTCCAGGCTCAGAGTTTCCTTTCCGTGAGGAATATAAAAAGGTTCACTGCCGCTTGGGAAACAGAAATTTTAGCCTTCTCCCTCAGTGAGAATTTCCTCCTTCATTTCAGGAAAAAACAAAGCTACCAAGAGGAGACAGGCTGGGCAGGCGCCAGGTTTCCCGTGGCCCCAGGCTGCCCGCAGCACAGGCAGGAGCAGCCAGCTCCCGACAGCACGACCCAGGGTCCCAGCCCACACCCACCACCCAGCTGAACAGGCAAGAAACCAGCCCTGGTCTCAGCAACTCTTCATCCCACACTGCTCCTTCTGTGGGGCACCTTGGTCTCAGCATCCTAGTGGTTTCCAGCCAGCTGAGCTGGAAAGCTCACAAGCAAAGAGATGGAGGGAACAGGGGTGGGGGCATCAGGGCCCCCGCAGCTTTCATCAGCTTATATCTATCAGCAAAGGCCTGAGGAGTGGTGGAATGGAGGCATGGATGCATGTTACAGCTGGGAAGCTGAGGCAAAGGGAAGTTTTCATGTGATGGTGCTGAGACTGCATGCAAAGTCAATGTGGAGTGAATGTTTGTTTCTTTCTCCCCAGTCAAGCATCTTATCCACAAGACCCTTCTTCCTCAAGGGGACCAACTGGGACAACTGGGCTTTTGTTTTGCAGTCTCTCCAGGGCCTCCTTAGCAGCATTAGCTGCTCATTGCCTTTCCTCAGAGGGTGAAGCTTTGGGAAGCACTCTTCCCAAGGGCATAACCAAATGCTGCTTTAACTGCAGGGAGCTGTGGGGGAAGGAAAGATGAACGGTACAGATCATGCAAAGCACAGCACAATCCTACATGAACTCTGGATGTGTAAACTCCTCCAAAAAAGTCCTTCCTCACTCCCTTTCCCTAATGAGCATAGTACCAAGAAGAAGGGCTTGCAGACATCGAAAGCTGTGTTCACAAGTCCCATGCATAAGGAACCCTATCTGAAGGCTGACCCATTATGGGGTCAGATCTCCAGGCCCAGCACCTAAACAGCAATATCCTTCCAGGAGCATGAAGAGCCGACCCATAAGAATCCAGGGAGAAGTCAACAGAAATGCTGACAACTAACTACCCAACGAACGTGCGATTTAGCTGCTTCTAATTGATCTGCTCCCCTGATCTCCATGGAGATGGACAATATCAGGTCAGCAGGTCCTTTGCTGTCCCCCATGGGCCCCAGCACTGGCAATGCCATATAGGCAGGGCTCCTTTGGGACTCAAGAGACTTAGTGATGCCCACAGGTTGCTGAGGACCGACTTCTGCTGCATGGAGACCAACACAAGGACGCGACCTTAGCCAGAGCCTGGTCACATCCTTGGGAGGCCTCTGAACATCAGATAGCAAAGAAATAATGTATTTTACCTACTGGTAGGGTGCTCTAAGAGACAACTGTTTTAGATTGGGGCCGTATTTTGAGGGTAATTCTGCACACGAGAGATGTGGGGTGAAATCTCTGCTGTGCCGCAGGCTCCCTTGGGCATCCCCATGCTCCTTCTCCACCTCACACCTCTCATTTCCCTCCCCAGGGTGGGTGTCCAGCTCCGGCGGTGTGCGGCAGACTGGGGAGGGAGGCGGCCAGGCCGGGAGGAGCACGCCGGGGCGAGGCGAGCTGGCCAAGCTCTTGGCACTTCGCACGACAGCAGCTGCAGTATTAAAATGCACTTACGTTGTAGGCCTTGACGATCAGCTCGATGATATTCTTGGAGTCTTTGTGCAAAATCTCCACTGTTGTCCCAGGAATCAAGGCGGTAAAGTTCTTGGAAAAAAAGAAAATGAAACAAAATGCCGAGACGCAGAGAAGAAAGCAGAGGGTGAGGAGGGACCGATCCCACGCCAAGGGACACCAGCCACACACCCTGCCCCATCGTCCGGTGGTGTACACGGTACAGCTTGGCTCCCACTAACGTGGAGCTTTTGAAAGCAAAGCATTGCTAACGCAGCACGTCAAACACTGAACAAAGCTCGTGGCCATGGGACGGGGACTAACGGGCCCAGGTCTGATGCCGGGGGGGCAAGATGCAGCCACTGTGCACTCAGGAGAGCCGGCACTGTGGGGAGGGAGGTGCGGCTGCCCTGTCTGCCTCACGACCTGCGACCATCCCCAGAGACAGGGTGGAGAATGAGCTCAGCCCTCCTGCTCTCCGCGGGAGAGCAGCAGCATCTCGACCGTAGCAACGCGGCTGCTTGTTGTTTTTGTTCGAGCCTTGAGAGCCGGCGCAGAGGTTTCTGAAAGCAACCTCGCCTGAAACACCTCCCCACATCCGCAGAGGAGCGAAACCCCGTGGGGCAGCTCCAGACACAGGCCGGCCCTTGCGGCTTGGGTCACCTTTTCCTTTCAAGGGAGTTCAAATTGTATGTGGTGCGTCAAGGCCCTGGACTCCGTGATGGAAAAACACAGCTGGGCAGAAACACTGCGTGCGATTAGGTAATGGGATTAAGTCACTGCAGAATGGGTTGAACAGGTTTCTGCTCTCTCGCGCGCTGCACGGCTGGCAGCCATCCGAACATCAAGATTAGGCTGGAGTCTATTTTAGGTCTTCACATGCTCACTAACATTGTGTCTGTTTGCTCTAAGAAGCTTTAGTGCTTTTCACTGAAAGGACTAGTGGGGAGGGACGGCGGGCTGAGCCTCGCCTGCCTGCATCTGCCTGCCTGTCGGCCCCGCAGGCAGCACATGGCCACGTGCACGTGCGCGTACGGCTGCACACATGTGTGCTTGCGGCTGCACGTATGTACGCTTGTGGCTGCCTCCGCTCCACGGTGCCGGCAGGAGGATGCTTTCACGAGGCATTTAAATCTCCTCCCAGCCCGAGTGGCTCAGCAGTGCTTACCTTGTACAGGACGTAATGGCTTTTTGTAACAGCGAAAATCAGGTGGATGTTGTTTTCAGCGAGTTTCTCCCCAAGAAGCGCCAGGGAAGGATAGTCCTAGGGGCACAAAAAGGGCAGAAAGATTGATCGGTAACACAGAAACAAAGATTAATTTCATTGTTCTTCTCCTCCCAACAGCAAAATTCGTTCCACACACATGGAATGTTTTGCTGCGGGATGAAGTCCCTGATGTACCAGCACAATCCCAACTGAAATAGTAGAAATTCTGTCATCCCTTAAATATTCCTGCTGCACTTTCACTAGAATATATGACTAACAACACCATTAGCTACAGCAACACCTGAAACACTGGATTTCTTTCTTTCCTCTTTCTGCTTTACCATCAGCAGATACATGAGTGTAATAACCTGGCTGCCATCTCCAGGGATGTGAGGCAGGGAGATCCAGAACTGCAATAAGTGGAAATGTATGATTTTTCTCCCAATGTGGAAACACCCATTGCCTGCTCTTTCTGTATACTGGAACCATAAACAGATTACGATAAACTCTTTAACTCTGCAGACTTCCCAGCCAGAGAGGATGGCAGGAAGATACTGCTCTAGCTACCCACAAGAAACAAAATAATGAACCAGGGCTCACTTTCAAGAGATCAGCTTGAGTTTAAGACCCCAGGCTGCTTCTGAAGTGCTGTCCTCATTTAAAAACACCTCATTTATTTGCAGACTGGAGGGCTGATTGAGAGCCTCCAAGACGCAAACATAGAAACGCCAAGGCAGCATCCCCACGCCAGCTACCCAGCGTAACTCCACGTCAGTATGACGGCTGTGCTCCCTTACGTATACACTTGCTGGGATTGCACAGGGGGATGGAAAGAGGGCTTCTCCGAGGATCCTAGCCTCTGGCCATAATGCAACCATCCAGAAACACCTCCTCTTACAGGGTGACATGCGTGCAGAACAAAAATCATAAGTAGTGCTTGTGATCTGCTGAATAAAGCACCCTCCTCCAGAAGGATGTGATAATTAGGTGGCAGGCAAGTGCTCATTCACCCCAGAAGTTTCCTCCACTGAGTTTAAGTTAAAAGGGCCAGTTTGCCTATTTATTACTAAGACCTATGTTAGCGTCGAGCTCAAAGGCTGTAAATAAGAGAAGCGTCCTGTTGTGCTTGCTATTGTAGCCACATCAAGGTAGGCTCAGCCTCCCCGGGGAGAAGCTGACAATCCACTGGGCATTTTAGAAAAAGGATGACATATTTGATGTTTCTTCTACACTTTGCAGCAAATCTGATGCTCTTCAGGACATCAGGTTACATTTCCCTCCCTTGCAATGAGCTCTGAAGAAATCCGCTAAGCTCCTGACCTATTTTTGAGCATCACAGAAGCATTCACTGTGGGGGGATGCCCAAGGGGAACAGCAAATTTTATTTGCAAACTGCAGGACCAGGTAAAACCATGTTGGTCAGGGGCTGTGTCTGCCAAAAGCTGCTGCAATTGGGGGTAGCTGGTTGCCAGAAAGGTCCACCAACACCCCAAGGTCTCCAAGAGCTGGCCCCCCATGTCCCCCCTCACCAGCTGGCTGGACGCGCTGTACTCGTTGGCTTCGTTCAGGTGGCACTGGCCATCGTGGGGCTGCACCAGCCCCCCCAGCTTCCCATCCAGGGCTATGTGGGGCACGTCATCCGTCGTGAAGACCAGCAGGTGAGACGCCTCCTTACGCCAGCCGATCTTCTCCTGGGGGAAAACAAACCCTGTGAGACAGCTGGTCTGCCCCTGCCAAGCCCACGCTTCGCCCCTCGCCCTGCACACGGTCCCAGCCACGCACCCATCCAGCAGCAGACCCATTAGCACTAATTAGAAGAGTACCATGCTCCTGTCCACCCATCTCTGGCAAGAAAACAAAATGTCAGGGGCCCATCCAGCATTTCCCAACATTTCCTTCCAACACACTTACTTAAAAAGGCATGAGGAGGTATGTGGACTGTCCACCAGACCTTCTCTACCCAGATCCAAGAATAAGAATTTCAGCTGCTTTTATAGCCAAAGGAGACCTGCCAAATTCCTCCACACACATTTAATCTGACCTTGTTTCCTCAGCTTTGCAGAGCGGCCAAGGCAACAGCAAGAGCTGCAATACCCCCGCTCAGCATTTTCATTACCGCCTGCTCAAAAAGGCTGTTTCTGAGCTGTGATGCACGAAGTGAGGTGCCTGCCCAAGGGGGCTGGCTTTGGTGCACCCACGTGCATGCACATCTCTGCCCTGGTCCCCTTCTGCATACATCTTCTAGAAGTGATGGTGCCTCCAAGCCTCCTGCCATTTTGTTGTGCACCACGACACATGCCCCGAACAGCTCAATCCCCCTGCACCACAGCCCAGAAGAGCAGGGACGCACACAGCTGGAGCAGAGCGTGGCAGTGGGAGCTCTGGCTGTGATTGCCTGCACTAATCCACACACAACTGCCCTGCACAGCTCTGCTGTGAGCAACTTCTGTGTATTTAAAAAAATGCTAATCCCAAGCCACGCTCTAGTGGTCCCTGTGAAAGCACTGAGATGTCAAGCACAGCACAAGAAGTGTCCTCTGAACCCTCCTTGGTCCCTCTGTGCAAGGACCAGACATTACCACCATCTTTGAATGGAGAGAGATGCAGGGATAGATTTTTTCCAAGTAAAGGGATAAGACTTAGATGATAAACGTTTCCCTCCCATGGAGCTTCCCCAGCTTTTCGGCTTTGCATCGGCCCGAAAAGCAGATCTGTGCCTACAACAGCACACTGAAGCAGTTTGCTGCAATGGAAGTGGAAGGAAACAGAGAAGCCCAAAGCAAATTTTTGGAAACCATAGCGCTGCAGCACACGCCCCTGCACTCGCTGGCTGCTCCCACTGCCAGCTCATGCCAAGCCCGGTGGGCTGAAGTCCTGCCTGTCAACCACGGCAGGGAGATCCTGCCATGGCAGAGACCGGAGCCAGGAAGCCCCATCTCCCAGAGCTTCCCCTTGGGCTGGCCACCCTGCCCATCTGCCGGCAGAGACGCAGCCCCACGCCTTCCCTCCCCACACACATCCAGCATCCCCCCCTTCCAGCTTCTGGCTCAGGGCAACAGCACAAATCCCTTGGAAAGGGACGAGGGAAAAGCTGGTAAAAGCTTACTGATGGGAACGCAGTGCAGATGAATATACCCAACTCCTCCAGAGCTTACTGCTCAGCCTATTTAGCAACATCTGACATCTGCCTTGCTTTACAGTAAGATGCTAGCCTACGAGCTGCCGCAGCCCGGCTGCAAAGACACTGCCTATGGAAAGCGCTGGCGTGGGCAGGGCAAGAGGCCAGAGCAGGCAGAAGGATGCAGAATCACAGCTGTCAGTGCAATTTTCACCTGCAAATGTGGGTCATAGCCCAAAGCCTGCTGGTCTTTCCCATAAATACAACTCTTGCTTCAGGGACACTATTCCAGAGTAGATTTCTTTTTCCTCCCTATTGCAGAAGATTTTTTTTCTTTAATGGTATTTTACAGACCCATGCAATGCAAATAAGGCCATAGGAAGAAATCTTTGGCAACACACATCCTTTGCCAGGTACCAGCACATTACAGTCCAGCTCAGTATGCAGTGAGGACTTCTTTGCTCTGGGAAGCAGGAGTCGTTCCACTGAAGTGACCGCACTGGACAAAAGGCAAAATCTTCATGCCAAAATGTAATTTCTTAAGAACTCAACCCAAAAGTGATTACAGCTCTAACAATGCAAGAAGCAGTTGTTGGTCTACTCAGCCACCAGGCAGAAGCCTATCCAGTCCACTTTCCTTTGTGTATCCAAAGCTCAGTTCTTTTCTTTTTAAACAGTTGAGGCCAAGAAACTCCCAAAGAGATTAGAAGGATTAATTTGAGTTTCATTTCCTTAGAAATGTGGTATGCACAAAGAAAACGAGCTGCATTCAAGCAGCAGTTATGAGGCCACATCAGGGATGATGCTCCTGTTCACCTGCCTGCTAAGCCCACCTTTAAATCATGGGCTAAGCATCCCTTTGCAGACAAACTCTCTGTGTCTCCAACACACACTTTCCCACATAAACATCAGAAATGCTTTGGTTGCTCAATTCAGGAACTCACTTCCAAGAAGCAATGAGCACCCACAGTGTCGGTGCCAATATCCGGGCACTGAGAGCATTTGATGCCTTGGAGCATCGGACCAGGGTGTCTCAGATGGGGTGGCCAAGCCGGTGCCGATGCCACACCGAAAGCATCCGGAGAGGCCGGCACGCCGAGGAGCCACGGCATTGCACGCTGCCTCCGCCAGCAGCTTGCAGGCACTGGAAAATACAGCTCTTCAGCACGCAGTTTCCACCGCAAAACTCAGAGCAGCACTCTGCTGTTTAAAACAAATAACCAAAGAGACTTTCATTTATTTTTACTGGACTGGGATTGTTGAACAAAAAACCCTGCGTTGACGTCTGCCCCCTCATCTGATTTTTGATCCTCATGGGATACAAAGGATTTTGAAAGCAGGGGTGGGACCTGACCCAAAGCAGAGTGAAGTGGGAAGACGTGTCTCCGCAGGGCTGGGCACGCTACGGATCCTGCCCCTACTCCTACAGCCAGCTGCAGTTGCCTCCCATGCCCTGAAAGGCCAGCTTCTCACTCCTTACAGCCAACAGCAACTGGCAAAACTGCCACAGCTGTCTCAGCACAGCCCAGCCCTCCAAATCCTATTGAAAAGGCTGCAAAACCCTGCATCAGTATTTCCAAGCCTGAAATAAATACTGAAATTTATGCTTTGGGTGCTGAATAAAAAGGGTTCAATTGCCAAGACATCAACTCCCAGGAGACGCCCCTGGATTCGTCAATAAGTCTAAAACCCCACCAGTTTCTCAGGTGCAGACCTTCTGGAAGCAAGAAACAGATACAGGTGCAAGACAAGTATGCCTTAGAGATTAAAAGCCAAAACCTCCTTCATTTTGCGTAGCTCTGAAAGGCACCTCAGTGTCTCCCAGATGTCTCGGCCATCTCCATGTACCAGTGTCTAGCAAGCACCAATCAAAACTATTTCAAAGGACACTTTATCTTCTAATCCAGCATTATCTCCTTGCTGCATCTTAGTATGTAAGACCTGAAACTTATACATACCACCAAGCCATATGATGCTTGCACTTAAAGGATGGCAGAAAACCAAAATACTGCAAATGGAAAATGTAATTACAGAAGGTGGATTAATATTCCTGGCTAACTATTTTAGCATCAGGATAAAGGCTTATTGTCTCTGGCTCTTTCATCGCCTCCAGAATAACATTTACCATATCTTCATCTTTCAGAAAGGAGCCAAACCCTGGGCCTGCTCATTAGTCTGTATTAGCTGTACAAACTTTCCCCATTCCTTGGGTTGAAAACCAGGCCAAAAAATGACTTGAGCATTACAGAGCTCTTAGACAGCTCATGCAGAAGAAATGCTCGACATGAATTACAGTATAAAAATACCTAGTCAACACAGTAGGTATTGTTTCTGACACCTCAGCGCTTGAAGGGGAGGAGAAGACCACACTCGGACACCATGGCCTGGAAAGAGCGAGGCTCTGCCATGCCACCACTGTCTCTCCCCGGGATGCCCCCATTGATGCCACAAACTCTGCTGCTGAGCACAAAGTACTTCACGGTCAACACGCTGCATTTCCCCGAAGGAGGGGACTTTCTAAGGTCATAACTGCCTTAAATTTGGGGTTTTGAATATGGTAGAAAGGGTGAAAGCTGGAAGAAGCTGAAGCATGCCAGAGAGATGCAATGGGGTGCCACAGCAGTGATGAGGAAACCCACCCCAGAAGGCACCAAGGTATCTGTATGCTGTTCGCCCTGCACCAGGGAAAGCAGCTCCTGAGTTACCAGCAAGTACTGTCTGTGCTGGGTTTAGTCCCCATGATACTTCATCAATCACCACTGGATGCAAAGCACCATTCACTGCAGCAAAGAGCATCCTCACCAGGAAGCGGCACTTCACTGCCACCCCAGATGTCTGCCACTGTCACCCAACTCGACAGTGCTGAGCCCCACCACAACCTGCGGCCACCGACCGGTCCGGGCCATCACTCAGCCACTGTGAAGGAAACTAATCACTAAGCTCCCGTTCTGGTTACAGGCCTTAGGAGGTCAATCAGCTGGCCCGAAATTTTTAACTCTGGATGGACGGAGCCTTTGCTGCTCACGCCTGCGCTCAGCCCGCAGCTGCTCCACCCACAGCAAGGGGCTGCCAAGGCAGCGCGAGTTGTGGTGCAGCCGGTTCTCCTGCCTCACACACAGGTCCCATGGACTTTGTTTCCCACCCCTGAGCTCCGGTAACTAATTAACCACCGTGGCTGCAGAAATTCCTCTGTCATGAACTGCGACAATATGCCAAGAGCCACACAAGCGCACACGCTCACCTCTGCTCACCCTTCCTAGAGTATGCTCAGTCCTGAATTTAAATGGCACCAGCATCTAAATTCACCTTCTGAATTTAGAAGGGACCAGGGTGTGCACTCAAGAACCACAGTCAAACATTTTGGTCCTTACCACCAATTTGAGACTGGCACAAACGTACAGAAAATATCTTGCAGGTCTCCTGCCTTCCAGCAGCACCTCCAGAATGAGCCTTCGTGGTACACATCGCAGTATTTCTGCACCGCAGGGAAACGTTGTCCCATTTTTCCAATAATGTGGTGGAAGGGAGTGCAAAAAAACCACGGAGTGAGTGGCACAACTGAGTCACCGTCCTGAGATATCTCTGCTCTAACCATGAAAGCCACCTCTCCAAAACTGAGAAGATGAATATTGGGAGCAGCACTGTAGTTGTGCCAACAACAATATCTGTGCCAGGCTGGGAGAGGGAAGATGACTGTTGGGTGGCATCAGATCCAACGGGGCAGGTTCAGTCCTGTCACAAGCATGAAGCGTAAATGAAGCCAAACCAGGCAAGGGAAGTTCTGGTTTCCCACAAGCCTGAGTCCCATCACACCTGCAGACAATGCCTATCTCCCAGCTCCCAAAATCCAGACCCAGAAGAAAACATGCCCAACCAAAAGGACTGGAGCAAACAAAAAACAAACTGTATGTCAAGAGGGGAAAAAGCAACCGGAGCCATCCCTGGTGAGCTGGGCAGCTCAGCCACATGGCGGAGGGGAGCAAACACTTCCGTCCCTGATGCACAGAGGGATACCGAGCAACCCACTTACTTGTTCCAGAAAGATCTTCAAGAAAACATCTCCAAAAACCCTAAAGATGCGGCTAACGTGGCACCAAGCTAATGAACCCTGTCTTTAATTACTGCTCACAGCTCCAGTTTTGCTGACAAAGAGGAAGAGCAGGCTATCAGCACTGATCCCATCAGAGGTGGGATCATCCAGCCCCACACGCCAAAGGGGGCAGGTACGAGCAGTAGGAACCAGCTCCAACCCTCAACACAGGTCAACCGCTGCAATATGTGTTTGACACACACTTAAGAAATGCATTAAGCCAACACAGAGTGCTGCTGCACACAAGTGTACACGAATCTTAAAGAATTTCATCCCAGGTGCTCAGGGATCAGCGCCTACAAGTCTAATCGTGCAATGAAATCTCAGCCCTAAATTTGCATTTGCAAAAGCTCTGGTTTTACCCCTTTAAACTAGAAAAGATATTAACCTTTTTTTCTTTGCCTGTTCATGTACAAAAGCACATGAAAACAACAGCTTCTACTTTTCAAGGCATCTTTCATGGTTTCTGCAAGAAAAATTTAGTAGTTACTTCCAAGAAATGGCATACTGAAGCCTTATCCTGGTCCAAGGACAGAGTAGAAGAAACCTCCTCCTCTTTTGCTTTGCCTTTAAACCCCAGAAATCAGAGCGACTCACCTTGCACACAGCAGCCTGCAAAATTGCATCAAAACCACCCTCTGGAGCATCTCGGTTGCGGGAAACCTTCTGTTTCTGAACTTCTTCATTGAAACGGTCGACTTTATCCGTTAGGGACAAGAGGTGGCGGAAGCCAAAGGATGGGACACAGCTGGGGAACAGCTTGTAACTGCAGGAGGAACAGAGAAGTGGTCAGCTAGGAGGAACCCCACCAGCAGCCAAGAGCTGCAGAAGCTCCCAGCTCTACCAGGCTGGTCTCCAAACCTCTGTTCAGAGGGATGAAATACTTCCACAAGGCTTAATGTTTTGGATGCTATGATTTCTGGCTATTTATCTACAAAACTCTACAGTAGAGCCCATCTTTTTGGTTCCCCTCCCTGGGGGCTTTGAGCAGCTGAAGTTTCCAAAGATCTCAGGAGGACCAAATGTCTCTCTCCATATAAGGTCCGAGTGGAGACACCAAGCACCAGGCCATGCAGCTCTGGAGTTTCAGCACCCATAAAGCTGTTTTCACACTGGAAGTCTGCAGTGCAGGATGTGACCTGCAGTGATGCAGAAGGCACATTTTGGCAGGAGGGCCAGAGCCACTCTCCCCAGCAGCCCAGGATGGCGGGTTGGCGTTGAAGGGCACCATGCAGGAGTGTCACTGCCGACAGCTACTTTTCCCCTATTTTTCAATATGCATTTTCACTCTGTCATCCAGTTTTCTTGGCAATACGTGCCACCCTGCACCCACTGCACGTCACCAGGCACCTGGCAGTTGCACACCACGAGATGCGTTAATAACTAAAACCAACTCATGCATCCTCCCACTCTCCCTGCAAGCCGGTGAGCAAACATCATCTCCACTTCCCAGAGCGCCAGTGGAGCAGAAAGGCAGGAGTGGCACCCTAAGGCAGAGAAATGCCTCGGCAGGCTACCAGGAAAACTTTTTCCATACAAAACAGTCATAAGGCAGCTTTGGTGCTCACCGCGTGGCCAGGAGAGCTCAGCAGAGCAGCTCCTGCAGCGTGGGAAATCAGTGAGTGTGGGCAGGGGAGAGGGATGAGAAGGGTTAAGAAGAAAATGTGTTTAAAAAGGAGTTGGGCTGGCACTAATTCACTCTTATCTTCAAAGATAAAACCCAGAGAACAATTAAAGGCCTCTGCTGACACATGACCCACTATGGGTAAGCTGTAAGAGGCTTTTTACACAAAGGAGTATTTAAGATTTACCGCTGCTGGGAACTCAAATCCCTCACAAGGGACCCCAGAGCACGGATTTCAGCTCACTCACACAGCCATGTACACACCTAACCACGGGGCAGATCCCACTGCCCTGGGCCCGGCTGGCAATTAGAGCCATCCCTTGGGATCAGCCCCATGTTCAGACTTGCATCCCACTTGCACCTAGGGCCAAGGCAAAGGAGTGTGTGACGCCTGAAACCTCTGCGCTGCAGGGTCCCAGCAAGCAGCCCTTAACCCATATGATACATCTGGGTGCTTGGTTTGCCAAAGCCCTGGTCCAGAAAGAAAACACTGACGTACTGTAGGGTACCACCTCTTAGGGTCTTACCCCCATCTACTCTCTACAATCCCAAGAGGATCTATCATTTAGAAGAGGAGAGGAGAGGAGAGGAGAGGAGAGGAGAGGAGATTATGTATGATTTAATTCTTTTTTTGTTTGTTTTACACTCCAGGTTTGCTGGCAGAAGCTGCAGGCAGCAGAAGGGCAGACAATGGATATCTGAGTGACTATGCAAGGGCACACAGCAGCGTGGGTGGGTTATCTCAGGCTGTAACCTCCTGAAGTCATATCACGGATAGATGGGCAATTGGGTGTTAAGTCAAACCCTCTGCCTTCCTTATCTTTTTTACTTTAGTGTTTGTTTCCTTCATATTATCTCTCTTGAATGACACCATGGCTGCGAGAGGCCACGTCCTGGCTCCCCGGGAGGTCCAAGCCAGGATGCTGAGCCAGGAGCAGGGGTGAGCTGCGAGCTGGGGTGGGATGGAGGAGGTACAAGGGATCCTAGCCAGACCCCACATGAAAACACACCCAAACCCCACCCAGATGGCCATTGCCATGCAGAGGAGCAGGAGGAGGAGAGAGCCTGAACTGGGGGCAAAAAACACCCACCGCAGCTCATGTTCACTTGCAACTTTTTTTAGATGCGAGCAGGCCACTGGACAAAGTCTGCTTTGACACTAGAAATACCTGCAAAAAACCCCACACCTCACAACCCACCTCGCTGCCACATCAGTGAGACACCTGGCAGCAGTGACAGCCCACTCGCTGAGCAAGCAGGGGAAGGCAACGCTGCCGGAGAACAACAAGGAGCCAGCACCCCTGGTTTGGATGAAGAGGAGACAGATGGCGACTGGAAGGGAGCACCCACCAGATGAGCTGCCTTGGACAATCCTTCCTAATGGTTTCCCAAGACCAGGCTGGCTTAATGTAACCCATAAACAGAAAAGCAACCACCTGGGTAAAACCAAAAGGACATGCAGGTAGCCTGATTATAGTGGGAGAAGATGAGGTGACAGGTCTGGATGCCCTCCATGAAAGGGCATCAGCAGTTTCAGGCATGCCTCACTGCAGAGTTGTCCAGCTCCATCCTCTCCTCCTCTCCCATCCCTGCCCTCCCTTCCTGCACCTTTCACCCTATTCCACTCAGCAGAAGCCATGTCACTTCAATTAAATTACACACCAGCCAAACAAAGTTTCCAAGATTTCCCCCGCTGGAGTGAAACCCTCTCCCCAGCCCGTGAGCAACATGAGCGGGTGATGGAGACTGAGGACGACGGAGATGACTAAGCGCATCTGTCTGAGGCCATACCAAATTTTCAGGGGGAAGAGCTGTGAAGAGCGTGGTGTATAGTGCCATGGCAGCAGAGAGCCACCTTCCTGGCTCGGTCAGCATGGTCAGTTTTGGCTATGCTTCATGGCCAAAGCATGAGTTTTTACTGTTAAAATCTATTTGACTTTCCTCTTCGGACAGAACTGGTGAAAAGAGAATACAGATAATTTTGTGTGGTCAATGGTCAATGTGCAATGAGATGCCAAATGCTTGGTCAACGCCTAAAGTTGGCCTAGAAATTCATAGCTGATGCAAGCTCCCTTTAATGTGCCTCTCATATGGAAAACTTAACAGATGCACGTTTGTAGAGCTTGGCATCCATCTGAGCTGTGATCTTACAATGTAAGTATCCACGAATGGCTCAAACAACAGCGCTAACCTTACTGCCCTTACATGACTAGGAAGCACCCCAAGGATGGATGAGGTGAAGACAGCACCACGAAGGTAAGTGTCAACGGTGACATTCTCCCAGGAAGGCACTTGCTGCTGTATCCATCCTTTCATGCCAACATCCAAACCCATCTGAGCCTGGATACCCTCCACTGCACTCAATTTCACTCTGGCATAATCCCGGATTCAATGGACTTGATCCCAACTCCAATGGTTAAAGGGCAAACAAAAAGACTCTAGCAAAAAAAAAGAAAAAGGAAAGGAGGAAGACTCTGATATCACCGCAAAGCAAACCACATCATTCGTGTCTTTTGCAATTGCCAGTTTGCTTTCCTTCCACAGCAATTAAGAATAAAAAACCTGCCTGACATCTTCAGAACACTTTGCAAGAACTCATTAATCAGTCCTACAGGCCCTCACAGATCTCACTTCCCCCAAACACTTCTGTTGGGAAGGACTTACATTGCCTCGGTCTCCTTATCAGTAAAATGGAGACAAAGAGCTTAATTGATCTACTCAAGGCCAAACTATGACTCAGAGCTAGGATCAGAAATCAGGAATTTCTGGCTCTTTCTCCTTTTTCTTAAAGTCTGTAAAAAAGCCTGCTATGTCTGCATCCTCTTCAGGTACTTAAAAATAGCTTCAGGCTCCTGATACAACAGTTTCCCATCTCTAGATGCAGAGATCTCCCAACAGCCACTGCAAAACTGGAAGTTGTCCTATTTCAAATTGCTCTGGAGCATCACAGCGACAGCTGTGGCTAATCAGCATTCCCAAAAGCCGGGGCTTAAGTGTGGTTCATTATTTAAAACAAGAATGGGAACAGAAGACTACAGCCAGGCTCTGTGCAAACACAGGGCTTGTCCCTTCGGGGTACACCTACCACTTACCCAATGCAGGGATTGTTTTGGTATCTTGGTGCCGTGTAGGAGAAAGGAGAAATGTTTTTGTCCACGAAAGATCCAAACCCCAGCCGGAAATTGCTAGTGAGCTTTCGCATCTCTTCAGCCAGCTTGGTCCCCAGATTGCGAATATTATCTAGGTCGTCGTTCATGGACAGGGAGAGATCCATCAGGTAGTAGAGGTCCACGGGATAGTCCTCCACTTGCCGAACCTGAACTCGGAAGGAGGTCCGGTCACCTGCATACACACAAGAGTTGAGAGGGGTGAAAAGGAAACTCCTAGCACACATAAAATCCAGACCAGAGGCTTTTTTTTTTTTTCCCCTGCAGAGCAGATAGATCACTTCCAAAGAAGAGGGTGAGGGGAATAAGCTTTTCCAAATCCATCCCTCAGGAGACTAATAGGAAAGCAGATAATGACTTTGGGTCCTTTTAAGCTATGTAGTGTACTGGCTGGCAAGAAAAAGACACATTTATAGAGTGCATGTCTCTATTTTACTTCGGAGATATGGGAAAGGGTCTTTCCATCTCAGCTGAGAGAATGTCTAAGGGATGACACATGAAAAATGCTGCTGCCCCGGACTGTGTACAGGCCAGAGGCATCTTCTTAGAAAACTGGAAAGAAAAGCAAGCAGCTCGAACCTCAAATGGATGTTTCATGGACTACTGAAAGAGGGACCGTGCACATGCTTGCTTGGGTATGTCCTCAAAGCAAACCAGGAGCAGTCCAAGAAGTCCTGCACAAAAGAGAGAAGGAGGTGGAGCAGGAGAAAGAAGCCAGCATGAGATGAATGCAAGATGTCCTCTCAGCTGTGCAGGGAAGTCAAGTCGAAGCAGACACAGAAGAAACAGCTTTGAAAAGGACCTCTCCCCCCAAAAAGAGCCGTGCCACCATCATTCTGGAGAAAGCAGGGCAAAAGGGAAGTGAACTGGAAAAAGAAGGTTATTAGGGTCACCTGGGGAAGTACCGAGGCAGAGATGAAGCTTCCTGAAGTGATGAACACAAGGGAAGGAGCTGACATGGCTGAGTCACAGGTTGCACAAATGTGAAGAAGAGCAGAGGAAAGCCTTTCCCCTGACCCTCCCCTTTGCCAAAATGCTTTCACCAGGGATGCCCTCCAGAAGGGGTGCCCGGGAGGGGAGGCCACCACTGGCACTGTCCACGCCTCAAAAAAGGCAAAGTGGCGTCAAAGTGAAGTCAACTTCACACCAAACAGACCTCAGTGGAGCCAGAAAGGAGGTGGCAAATGTTTGCCTTACGCTTTGCTGAGGGAAGGGTCTAGATAGAAACGCCAGACTCCAGCACCCCTCGTCCCTCGTCCTCCAGATCCCACATCCCCAGCTGCTGCCTTGGCCCCTTTTCCAGCTCAGTGGGGTCTCAGACCGAGGGACTTGGATCCTC
Source organism: Balaeniceps rex (assembly GCA_013401315.1). Classification (NCBI taxonomy): domain Eukaryota; kingdom Metazoa; phylum Chordata; class Aves; order Pelecaniformes; family Balaenicipitidae; genus Balaeniceps; species Balaeniceps rex. The sequence continues at coordinate 44,704 of VYZW01010798.1, read as the reverse complement.
TCAAGACCCAGCTCCCCCTCCTGCCCACCTCTCCCAGCTCTTCACGGCTGAAGCTGAACTTTGGGTACTGGCAGGTTCTGCAAAACACTCGTGGCTTCCCCTCCTCTTCCCCAGAAATGAAACGCACATTTTTTAGTATTGTGAAAAAATTTCCCTAACCCTTTTGTTGTTCTCCTCATCATCCGGAGCAGCACAGCTGCTCCCACTTAGTTCCAGCCCAACAACATGCAGCAGCAGCAGCAGCATCCCAAAACCGCCGTGCTGGCGAGACGTGGCACGAGGGGCTTTACAGCCCGGCAGGCGGCAGCCCCGGGCGGCACCTGGGGTCACGCCGCACCGAGCCGCACACAGGGCCAAACACCCTCCCTGCTCCAGGATCTGCTTTGCAGTGATCCCTGCAGCCGCCCCCATGTGCGGGGAGCGGGCGGACACCCTCTCCCAGCCCTCGGCAGCAGCTGCTTTGGCCCAGCAGCACCCACCCCCTCAGCGAAGGAGCCGGGGTCCCAGCACCCAGGGGGACATGCGTGAAGGTCAGAGCCTGCCTCTTCTGCAAACAGAGCTGTGAAGGGTTTAGATCCGGGTCTGCGCTCTTTGCTCCCCCAGTTCTCAGTGCACCTCAGCCAGCTCGGTGCTGGGGTGCCAGATGAGTCTGCTACAGCTCCTAAACCAGGACCTTTCCTCTGTTTAATCATCTCCCTGCACATTTAGATCAAGGACAGCTTCCAAGCCAGGGCTTCTTCCTTACAGGTAATCGCTCCCCCCTGCAGTCTGCCACAACCCAGCTGGCAAAGGCAGGGCTGCCAGAGCCACCGTCCGCAAAGGTAGGTACTGCCCAGATACCGGCTGTAGGAAGCAGGAAACTCTTGCCATAAATATTCCTCCTTATTCTCCCCAGGTTTCTTGTCCAGCAGGAGCAGGACTTTCCCGGCACAGCGCTGAGATGTGGTATGCAGCAGGATGCAGCTCAGCACGGGGCCTACAGTAAGCAAAGCAATCGAGGTGGCTCAGCCAAATCAGGTGGGCCTGACGCTGTACCTGGCACCCATTTTGTGGAGGAACAAAGGAGCGTATCGCTTATGTAGTGCAGTACCTGTTAGCAGGGTAAGAAAGGGTGATTGCAAGCTTAATTCGGTGCTGCAAGAATGTGTTTAACTCCAGGAAAATTAATTCCCATGCCTATTTTTTTCATTCCTACATATTTTTCCCACTGGAATACCCAGCCCTTTCAGAAAAAGAGGATGTGTCCTTCTGCATTTCCCAACATCTCCGTTTCCAAAACACTCTTCTTCCCAAGCAGGTCCTAAGATGGGAATTCCTGTGCCAGAAAGGGTATTGGGGATGCTCTAATGAAACCTTCTTCTCTTAATAGTTATGAATTTATTAGTCCCTGAGAAGCACCAAAAATAACAGGAGCCTAGGCCTGGTTCTTCTGTCATTCCTAACTGCACAAATCGATTATCTCAGAGCAAATATCGCTAATGCATGCAGATGTAAGTGCAAAAGAATTTATTATTCTCTGTGCACAATATTACTCTCACACGACTAGGGATAATCCAGCTCCCTCCCTCCCCACATACCATCACCACCATCCTCTCCTTAGGGCTTTTACTGAAAATTTATAATTCAAAACTGAATTCAAAAAAGTTTCTTGGATACTGTCACACAAAGCCAGTGCAGAAACTGGAAAAACTGCTTTTGGCCAACTTAGGAACACAAACTCAACAATCACTTATCCATGAAAAGCTCTTCTTTCTGCTTGGTGAGGCTTATGGCTTGATGGGCAACATAACTTGCAACTATTCATTTTTTTTAATTCCTTTTACACTATTCATATTTTTCATCCAACCAGGACACACTGCTTTATAGCTGGACCCAAGATTAAAAAGCAATATTACAAAAACTAAATGCACGATCTGAAACCTACCCTGTGAAGGACATCAATTTAAGACCTTTGGAAATTAGCTACGGGCACGGAGATTTGGGGATGTGACTTCTGCCACGGGATGTTTAGATCAAACTGCCTGGGTGGGATCAGCAAACAATTGACGATTCCCTCCCTTCTGCTTCTGCTTAGTGGTCTAAGAATAAAAGATCACCATCGCCACAGACCGCCATGTGAATTCATCTTTGAAATAGTACACTCTTCATGCCCAAAATTAAATCAACATTGTCTCCTTTTTGTCTTGGGTTCGCAGGGCGAAACCCTCAGGACCCATTCTCAAGCTCAAGGATTAATGGATAATTTAATCTGGGGATGCTAATACAAGGGTTTAGGAAGTCATCAGCCCTGAGTAAGATGGAGTGCTGCCCAACATCAAAAAGACACCAAAAATGGGAGATTCTATTAAAAACATCTAGGTATGTCCCTCCTCCTGCAATGACTCCGATGCTCTGCAACAGGCGCACAGGGAGGGGAGCTCCTTGGCCCAAAAGCATCCGATAGCGCGGCCCGCCGGCAAGCCGCAGGGAGATGGACCCCCATGCCCTGCCGCAGACCAGAGCGGTCGGCATCCATGCCTCCAGCTGGGCAAAACTGACAGGGACTGGGGAAAGAGGAATCTGCTGAGCACCGGGCACTGGGCGTGAAGGAGGGTCTGCGGGAGGCGAGATGTCGAAGCTGAGCCAGCCCTTTCTGCCAGGAATTGCCTCAAGAAACAGGAGTAATAACAACTCCCTTTTTTTTATGGGAGCAAACCTGTCTCATCAGCAACATTCAGTTGCAGAAGCCATGCATCTAGCCACGCATCCAGTGACAACTACCCGCAGGTGTCTGCTTTTAAGGCTTTGAAGCAAAATCTCTTTACCTTTGAGGGTCTGACTGATGACAGCAGTCATACTGCTTAGGAAGAGTTAATTAGAGACTATCCAACCCATAGAACTAAAACAAAAAGTCCTGCAGCAACTGGTAGGCTCTGGGAGAGCACTGGCAGCGTGAGCACCAGCTCAAACTCCTGTTTTTCTTGGGCAAAACATCATATTTCATTTTTCTGTATGCTTATGAGAGCTGTCACAAAACTGTAAGCCTTAGAAACCCACACCAACTGCTTATAATGAATCGAGCTTTTATATTTGCTTCTTAACTTCGCAATAAAGAGCTTTTTTTTTCCCCCTTCAGAAATATCGGCTGCCAAATTTTTGCAAGAATTCTGAACCCACATTAAAGCCTCTCCCCACCATGCAAAAACTTTTGATAACAAGCATACTCGCATGGCTCAGCCTAGTCCTTCCCTTCTAATTTTTAATTAAAAGGAAAAGATTGAAGACAAGTGATGGCTCAGAGGAATGAAACAGGGACCTGGCCACAGTCCAAGGCCTGAGTCACAAGTTCAAATCTCCATCTTCGGCCTTGATCCCACGTCTCTTTTGCATACCGACAGAAAACAGATAGGCGTTTTTGTTTCCAATTTATAGAAGGAGCTGTCTCAGTTTAGAGTCAAGCACTGTCAGCTTGGTGGAGGATCCAAAGTTATTTTAACTCCTTCCACCCAGTGATTACATGTTTTAAGTTGAGCAGGTTCCTTTTAAACACATGCAAAGGTTAAGACTAGTACTGACAACAGTTTGGGGTGGGATTTGATTGACCTTGCATAACAGCAGTGTCGTCTCATAAGGAACATACACCTCAGCCCCAAACCTGTTCATGATGCACCACCGAAGTTCACGGGCTCTGGAAGGGGCCAGCAGCGACCTTCTTTAGTGGGCTACAAGGTCACGGGCTATAACACGCTCTCGGCATGTCCCAGCCACCCTTTCTCACCCCCAAAAAGCACACCCCAGCATATGGCTCAGAGCCACTGGGGACTCACCAGGACGAAGATTCAAGGCAACCTTTTGAGGTGTGATCTGGGTCACGTCCAGGTGGGTCTGGCCGGAGCCCTTGCTGCTCAGAGGGACGTTCTTCACCACGTTGATGCTGCTGCTAGGGTTTTCGATGGCTCCGGCACAACCATTTGCAATCAGGTTCTGCAGGAAGTCGCACCGTGATGTGATGGACTTTGTGCTGCTGAACTCCTGGGGGGTGAAGAATGGACAAAAGGGAAGGTAAGTTAGAGACAATCCCACAGCAGGAGCTTTGCTTTGACGCGCTGCTATCTGTAGCAAACAGGAGATGACAAGGAGAAGCTGGTGTCATTTATGGTGGCTGTACTCAAAAGCAGCCCGCACTGAGCCTTGAGCCTGTCAAAGGGATCTAGCAAAAAAGAAATCCTGCGAGGGTTTGAAAATTGGATTTGCTCACAGACCACCGCAGCAGAAAGCTAAGCCTGGGTTTTCACCCCAGCCACAGGAGCAGGACTTGCTCCCGGCCCTGTGAACATGGCAAAGTGTTTGGTTTGCTGCCCGGACAGCTGATTCCCATCTCTTTGAGGGGAAAAAGTGAGAAGCCGTTATTTTTTTGCACATGCATCACCTTGAAGGAGCTTTGCAAAAGAGAGAAGAGAGGACAATGAGGTGGCACCACGGGAAGCAGGACAAACCCACCAACCCAGAGAGCCAAGTCAAGATGTGAAGCTGAAGACTGAGGCTGAGTGGCTGCAGGGACCTGCGCCCTCTTCCCTGGGTGAGATGCCGCACGTCCCCACACAAGCACTGTGTGTCCCCCCTCCCTCACACCTCTGCACTGCAGGTGTTGGCATGACACCATCAGATGGAAAAAAAACAGTGACCACAGCAAGCGGTCACTGAGGCGGAGCACAGCCGGAGCGGTTTGACGTGGGCAGGCTGTCCTGGCCGGCTTTGCTGGAGTATAAGGGAGAAACTGCATGGGAGGTGGTCAAAAGGCAGCCTGTGCCCGCCGCAGGCAGCGAGGTGCAGGCAGCTGCTTGCTCCCGGAGGACGGGCTGCCGTGGCAGGGAGTCTCCCAGTGCCCGTCCCCAGAGCTCCAGCCCTCACTGCAAGCCCCATGCGTGGTGCACAATGCAGCCTTGTGCGGGGCGGTGCTCGGGAACAACCGGCCGCACAAAGCAGCCTTTTGCAAAGAGCCCATTTGTTAGAATGCTTTTTTTTAAAATTTTTTTTTGCAAAAGGGCCAAAGGGAACAAGCCACATGCCCAAAACTTATTGAATTTTCAATAGCCGATTCCTACTTATTTCTGCACTATAACAATAGAGACAACCGTGTTCTGCTCCGGGGCTGATGGACTAAAATGACATGAAATAATGCAGAGAAGATGCTCGCAGCCACGCCAGCCCCTCCTTCAGCTGCACAGCCAAAAACCAGAGCAGGATTGAATAAACCCCACTTTTTGCTGATGCTCTGGCGTGGCAGAGGATGGGGGAGACATCGAGGAGGGAGAGGTCGTCCAACAGATCTCGCCTTCGCACCCCACAGGGTGCTCCAGGGGTCCCCCAAGGACAGCCTCGGCCACGGGGCTCGGGGACGCAGGCAGAGGCTCTCTGCTGCGTTTTCTCACTATGAGGTCCCAACGCTATTTGAAAAATGCGAGATTTGCATTCCAGCCTCCAGCAGTGGGGTCCAGCCAAGGAGACGGCACATCGGATGGATGCGAACACAAATTTCTTGGAACGTGTCGTGTAAACAGATGAACTTCCAGAAAGGATGACTGGGACTATTTAAATCATCTCCAGCATGACAAAATAAAAATCAGAATCCCTCACAAAACTGAAAACAACACCCAGCCTTTCAGAGCAGCACGTTTAGGGCAGCCTTGGAGAAAAGTTTCTCTCAGATGTGGTTTGACCTAAAGTCAGTGAAAAGCCGGTGGGGTCCAGGCTCTCTCCCGGGCTGGTCCGGCCAGCAGCAGGGCACCTGCGGGGAGATGCTGTCCTGCTCTCTTGGTGCCTGGACCACGGCTCCAGGTGAGCACCTCTGCCAGCTCATTTCTGCTGGCCACCTATTAGAAAGGACACTCTGGTTGTGCAAAAAGCAACACAAACAGCACCACGAGTGCAGCTGGGAACCTTTAGTTATTCCCCAGGAATTAACACTGGAGAGAAGAATCCAAATAGGAGGATATTTAGGGCTGCTCGTGCAACTGCAGCTTTTATCAGGCATTTCCAATCCTCCCTGGGGTCTGCTCCAAAGCCTCTTGATGTGAACGGAAAGACTCGACTTCAAAGGGCTTTGAATTAGGGCTTAATTTTCTGGCTGGGGCTGGGGTAGCAGAACAAGAGCCAGGAGGGGCGGGCAGCCTGGGGAGCGGAGGATGGCGGCTTCCTCCCCCAGCTGCTACTCTTTAGCAGTCGAGCTCGTAACATCACAAGAGACAGCTCTGGGTATGGTACTGTTTATACTGATGTTCATCATCCCAGCAAGGGGTGTACACGAAAGCAGCATCCGCACACCGAGGATGAGGCAGCGCTGGCACGTGGGGTGAGGAGCACACCCGTGTGGGACCTGCTGGGGGCTTTCTTGGGGCAGGGTGCCCGTGCATGCGCAAGCCTGTCCGTTTGCACGGCAGCGTGAAACGGTTTGTGCTGCAATGTGTTTTTCTGCAGCCTCCGTGACAAAATTTCTCCAAAGGAAGCCCAGGAGGTTGGGGGAAAGCCCCTACACAACTCCTTCTGACTGGAGCCGCCCAAAGCTCTCAGGTCAGCAGCACCTCTGCACAGGTCCCCCTTGCTTGACCCAGCTATTTTCTCTTAAACTTTCTTCTAAAATGGTCCTAGAGGATTTGCCACAGGACAAGCTGCAGCCCAGATCAAATCCAGGCTCTTTCTTGTTCAGTGAAATGCTGCATTACCTGGGGTGGAAGAAAATAAACCCCTCAGGGGTGCAAACGCCCTGGGGAAGGGGGTGCAGCGCAGTGCCCGGGGGCTGCAGGACTTCTGCTTTGGTTTCTAACCCAGGCAGGGTGACAGCGAGCAGGGGAGTGACAGGGGCCTTGGGAAAGCCCCAGCAATGGCCACAGCACCCTGCAAACAAACACCCCTCACGTGCACCTGCAGGTCAAAAGCCAAAGCCGAAACTGTGGCTACCAGGTACCATCCAACTCAAGCACAAAGTTTTCTGCGATAGAGAAAAATCGAGGCTGCCAGAGGTTAAGTGAAAGGAAAAAAGGATGAGAAGATTTGAGGAGTAAAGGCTATTGCACAGGTCCAAATAATTTATGAGCAACCACGCCAAAAGGCAGCCCCACAGCAGCTCAGATGTGGCATGCCGGTTCAAACCCCATTTCCCCCGGAGCAGAGGACACCTCACAGTTACTTAAGCAATTCGGTGCACCCAAATACCTGCCGACCATCAGCCTGCAGGCCTGCTGCAGAGAGAAATGCAGCACCTACCCCACAGCAAGCAGGAACTGCCCCAAGCATTGCTTCGTGCCACGGAAAAGCATCGGCTGGGGAAGATCCCACATAGTCCTCACCAGGAATGCCAGCTGCTCGCAGCCCGGTGGGCACTCTGCGTCTGGCCTCTGCACTAACGAGCTCACAAAAGCAAATGCACGCAAGCGGACAGAAGTGAATGGAAACAACAGTGTGACAATTACATGCTCATCAGTTTGACAGTTTTAAGACAAATTGCTTGGTTCATGCCATAAAAATGGAGAATAGCACTGACTGTATCTAACTGACTATATCTAACTCCTGACTAGACGTGCCCTACCAGTCCTTGCTCTAATTGATCCAGTTCTGCATTAATTCAGCCTGAACTATGCCTGCTTTCTCCATTTAAAAAAGTGGACATGCCTGTTGTGACAGGACAAGGGGTAATGGTTTTAAACTAAAGGAGGGGAGATTTAGGCTAGATATAAGGAAGAAATTTTTTACAATGAGGGTGGTGAAGCACTGGAACAGGCTGCCCAGAGAGGTAGTGGAGGCCCCATCCCTAGAAACCTTTAAGGTCAGGTTGGACGGGGCTCTGAGCAACCTGATCTAGTTGATGATGTCCCTGCTCACTGCAGGGGGGTTGGACTAAATGACCTCTAAAGGTCCCTTCCAACCCAAAGCATTTTATGATTCTATGAACATCCTTGATTTTCCTTCCTCATTCTCCACGCACACATTCCTGCGATGGGAGAGGATGGGGTACAAGCAACCTGCTGGAAAACAGAGGCTGTCATTGGGGAAATTTCAGTTCAATTCATCAAAAAGGCAATTTCAGTTTAATTAATGTAATTAACCTGCATCTCTATTTGGCATGTGTGCACATAAATGCATCCATATAGGTAATGCATGGCTGAACATATGTCCACATAATGCACACACACTTAATAAACAATAGCAGCCTCTGCACGTTGCTACACTGCTCCCCAAAGCAGCAAACAGCAGAAAACAGCAACATAATGACATAATTTTTTCCACTGCATTGGTACCCCCGAACAGTCTTTTGGAGAGCATTCCCCCTGCAATCCCTCCAGGCAGGTTTATCACGAACACAAACCCCACCTGCCTATCACACCCCACCTGGCAGCTTGGACAGCGCTGAAGCCACCTCCAGAGCTCCCTGCTCTCCCCAGCAAGCCCAGCAAGCCCCGGTGAGCCTGGGCAACCTGACACCAACACAAAAAAATCAACGAGCATCCTCCTCTCCCACCCACGAAAACCAGGCTGCAGCAGAGATCACAGCAACCCCACAGGCCAGCGTGCAGCTTCCAGCCAGAGTCTTTCACCAGCAGCGTGTCAGCAATTTCTAGTCATTGCCAGCTTCTTCTGGTGCTTGCAGGAGAAGCTGAGGAATCTCCTCAGATTCCAGCACGGATGGAAAGGCTGCAGCAGTCTCCATCACCCAAGAGTCACATATTTCGCCCAGACAGCCCTGTTTCAAGGCACGCTCAGGTGACGGCTAAGGCCACCCATATATACCTCCTCTTTCAAGTGCCATTTACACAGATCACTCCGTTTAACTCCTGCCTTTAAAGGTATTCTTCCACGAGCCAACAGATGCAATGTCTGCTTCCAAATTTCCAACAGCCCAAAGACTTGTGGTTAGCTCAGCAGCCCCTGGGGGCTCTGGGGCTGCCGGATACCAGAAGCCGCTATCATCAACTCATCTGTCATCACCCCCTCAGATGGGAGCAGAGATGCTGAACACAAGCAGAAGCAAACAGAGGCTGATTCAAGCCGAGGAGGCATGATGCACCCTGTACTAACAGGTTAAGAGGTGGTAGTTATAAATTTATAGCATGTTGACTAGCCTGCTGTAAGCATCTATCTATACGCATGCTCTCACCCTCACAATCCAAGGCAATGTAAATACAAGGAACCTTATCCCACTTGGAAAGCCATTGGGATAGGGATCCTTGTATCCGCAGAATTGCTTTCACGCGCTCGTAACCCCTATTTGCAGGCCATGCGCGCTCAAGACTTTCTGCTCCTCTGCAGTCACGTGGAGTCCGGATCCGGGAGCGCAGAGGGTGATGGAGGAGGATGCAACACTGCAGGAGGTCGCGTGAACCATGGTCATCTCTGGGAAACAGCATGGCTTTCCTGCTCATACTGCTCCTCTCCCACAGCCGGAGTGTCCCTCACAGCATCGGCACTGCCGGGCACCCAGGGGGACAAAGAACAAGCTGCTATGATGGCACCGCCAAGTGATGTTATTCCCCAAAGGGAGAAATATTACATATAAGAAGGTATATATACACAGGAAGGTATAATAATATATATATTTTGTGTATATATATTTTATATATGTTTTATACCTCTCTACACTTCCTATATGTATAATACATACATACATATTATAATAGATAGAATTATATATATAATTATGTTATATCTACTTATAGGCTTCTATTATCTATACTTCCTGACAAAATTATTAATTGCTGCCTACAAAGATGACAACAGCTGGCCCAATTTGCTCCCAAACCTGTTAAGTAAATGCAAAGGGAGCAGAAAATACACACTAATCAGCTGATTGTGGTCCTACCACAACATAATTAGCGTCTGTGGAAACCCCTCCAATATCTTAGCCTTGATACTTAAGCAGCTATAGAATTTGACTGGCATATACGCTCCTGGGCAACATACTGCTGCGAATGACAGCTAATGGAAATAGAGAAGTAAAACAGACTAAAAGCAGTTTAACAAGTGTACCTGACTAGGCTGCGGCAGAGGGAAAGGAAGTAAAGTGGTGAAATGACTACGCAAAGGAAGCAGATATTAAGAGTTTATAATACTACTTTAAAACTTTTGAGGTCAAAAGCTTCCAGATATGTTTCACAATCCCATTACCTCACCTGATGATCTCAGTTAAAGAGAAATAGAGTTTCAAACAGTAAATTCTAAAAAAACCCCATAGAATTAGAATAAGAACTCGCTAAGTTTTAGCATACAGTGTGTAACAGGGACAGCAGCTTTTAAACATGTAGCTCTTGGCACGAAACACCTTGAAATGTATTTTTAAATAGCTGCTGCAGGCTAAAGGTCACAAAGTATTACTGCACTTCCCTGTAAACACACATCTTCCTTTTTGGCCCCCCCATTCCATTTAGGAATTTTTTTTTTTGGTAACTCTCCTGTTTGCAAGATAAGAGTCAGGCTGCGAGTCCCATGGGCTGCCATACAATTAGTGGTCAGAGCGACCACCAGATAAACATTTCCACTGGCAGCATTTTGCAAAAAAAGTTGTCTTTTGATTCCAAGAAGAAAAAAAAACAAACAAAAAAAGGCAAGCTATTGGGTACCCATAGCTTAATAGCCAGCGTTCCTGGATCCAATCTCACCACCGCAGATTAGCTGGCTGGAAGAAGAGCTCTTACAGCTGTTTACAAGATGTCTCAAAAGCGGGATCTATTGCTTTACCCTTTCCCTTCTGCACACCATTTGCCTTGCCGGAAAAAAACCATGAAAGCTATTACGCTGTCAGGTAGCATGGTGTTAGCAGTGTTAGGAGGTTTTCCTTGGAGAGCTGTGACTGTGCCTACAAGTAAGAGAAAACCCCGTAAAATAGACCTGGAGAGCCAGAGGCCAGGGTACCTCCCGAGACCCAGACAAACCGTGGGGCTTGGGAGCTCCCCTCGCCCCATCCCTCTCCCCATCCCCATCCCTGAGGGGCTGCAGCTGCCCCAGGCAGGGCTGGCAGGAGGAGGGACGGGAGCAGCAGAGGGGCACGCAGGCAGCACCTGCATCCCCAGCTCAGCATCGCTAGCTATAGCTGGAGGTGAAGTGTGTGCTCAACCCCACAGCTTGCCTCCCTGAAAACGGGACCAGGACGGCCACACTAGAGGAAAAAGGGTCAGCAGGGAACAGGAGAGCATCAATCCTGGCCATGCCTGTCAAGAGGTTCAAGATCATCCACTGCTCTGGGGTTTCTCACAGCCCACAGCTGGTTCCTGGCACAGCAGCTGTGCCTGCAAGTAGGCAGGGTCCTTCCACACATCTGTAAGCAACCTCATTTCTCTCTTAAACATTTAGGACAGATGCAGGCACTAAGCAGACAACAGCTATCTATGCATTGGACTTTATCAGGTCTTTCACACACCTTTTTCTCTAGAAATCATAAGTGTAGGCGATAGATGTATATTTAATAAGAGATATATATCTCTCTCTCTAAACTCATGAGTAGTCCTTAGGGAGCAGGGAAAGATATTTGCAATTTCTCACAAACCAAGGAGGCCCAATTAAATTATGGGCAAGGAGCTTCAACACTAACATAAGGATGCATTTTCACCCCGAAGCACGCAGTTAAGCTGTGTATCTCATTGCCATGGCACGATGTGGATGCCAGAAGCATGGGTCGTCCCCCAAAATGACACAATAGATTCAGAGAGGAGAATCATCTTTGTTACAGACAAAGAGCCCGTGCCATGCCAGGCCACGCAGCAAGGGACACGTACCGGGACACCAGCCGGGGGCTTGGGGCTCTTTGAGGAGAGCACTTTTGAGCAAGGCTCCCTGCAACACAGAGCCCATGCAGGGACCCTGCACCCACTGAAAACAAGAAGGTAATTGAAGGGACAGAAGGACTGAAGGAACAGTGCTGCTCTGTTGAGAATGCACGGGGGCCAGCGGGGTCGGAGACTTATTTCCTACAGCGTCAAAGAGCTGGAGGGTCACATACACCCAAAATAAGCTCAGAGTGGGAGCCCCCGCTGTCCTCACCCATCCCTTCTGGCACGGGATGGTGTCAGCAACACCGGGGAGGGGGAATAGCTCCCTTTCTGCGTTACAAAAAGCATGCAAGAGAAACGAAGTTTGCCCACCTACCTCCTTGGAGCACCAGGCACACTTGGGATGGATGAGGAGACACTCTTCGCAGGACGTGGCGCTTCCGCTGGTGCACAGATTGAGACCTTCAGCAAGACAGAACAACAGAGAGCGGGGCGGGCTGTATGGTTACTTCACTCCAAAACAGCGCTCAGGGGTTTTCTGAGATATTCTTAATGTTAAACATACTGCAAGTTCAAACAGTGTCAAGAGCAAAGAATCTCCCAGGAGCCTAAAAGGCTGGAGAAGGAACAAACCTCTCTTCACCTGTAAGGAGTTCTCATTTTCTTTTCCTTCCCCAAGAAAAACAAAAAGGACAGAAACTGGTTTTGAGGGGCTGAGAGCCACCAAAATATGACTCCGGTGATTTTTCTTCCCTCTTCCCAATGAAATACTTCCATCACTGCAGACAGAACACAATAGCCGTTCGACTAGCCTGAAACACGGAGGTGGGAAACCCTCCAGGATGCCAACTTTTGAAGTCACACTAGGCACATCTTCCCAATTTTTCCAGCTGAATATATGGAGGTCCCCTCATGAAAATTTTCACCTTAAAGCAGCATTGAAAGATAATAGCCTCCTCCTTCCACACAGGTGATTTCCATAGTGGACTCATGTTACAGTAAATTACTTTTAATTTATTATGGGAGTCATTTCCACAGGATATCCAGGTTAAGCTGGGCAGGGTGTTTGCACTGGGGCACGTCCAAGGCTGGCCGGGGTGGAACACACCACGCTGCAGCCAAGGGCTCTCCGTGCCCATGACGCCGTTAGGGGCCCTGCACCCACCGAGGCAGCAGCAACCAGGGCAGCAGTGATGCTCTTTGCTCCTGGATTGCTGGTATCCAGCAGCACAAGGGGTACCAAGTGAGTTTTTCTTGCAAAATCTATGATTTGTGCTTTGGGCTTTAAAAATGAAGTGGAACCACACAAGTTAAGCCGAAGCAAACATCAATGGTATCGGCTCTGAATGCAGCAGCTTGTTTAAGCATGCCTGTGGCTATGAATGTGCCCTTCGATACCACCGATGCCCCAGCTCCCTCGGGTGCAGCTATTAACTTCTGCTGTCAAAAACTGATTAAACAAAATCTTCAACTGAGGATTCAGCACAAAGGCTGCACACTCCAAATGAAATGCCTCAGGCTCAAACTCAGAGTCTGCTATTTTTTCCTATCCCAAATGTCAATAAAAGCATTGTCAGGCCTCTATTTTCAGCCAGTTGCATCTGCAGATACCATTGCACCACACCACTGCTGGGTATAATCTGCAGATTGCATGGACTTGCCGATGGCTGCTGAAGAGCCACACGGAGTTTTCTCCTGTCCCAAGAACTTTCTGCCCCAAGAGCTTTGGAAAAGGGATTTTTGCTGTATCCCATGTGAATATTTCACCTAAAAATGAAAAGCAGTGCCTGCCTGGGTCGCTCCCGTACGGGGCTGGGCTGTGAGCACAGGAAGCAGTGAATCAAGCTGGACAGCTGGAGGAGAACTCAGTGTGCCCTAGGCTAAAAGCAAAAGGAGGGTAAGTAGGTCCTGTCAGTAATTCTCAGTCATTGCTGAGCCATGACCGTGTCAGAGCCCTGCACTGACGGGTCTCTGCTGCCCGCAAGGTGGTTAACTCTAACCCGGGAGCACGAAGCCCTGGCCTTTCTCTATGGCTCTCATTCAGACAGGCTGCTTGGGCTCATTCATACTGAACAAGAGCCTTCTTAGGGGTTTTTTTCACTGGCTGTTACCACAACCCAGGCGTTTCATTCCTTGTTCACATTCAGAAGTTATACTCCAGCTCCTGCACATTGCAAGAGCTCAAAACATATATGTAAAATAAAGTAAAATGTAACTTGTTCGACCCAGTTATAATTTGCACAGAGATTAACACTTGCATTTCCAAACCCTACAACACAGCTGAAAGCTTTTCCTGAAGAGCCGCTGCTCTGGTAGTGGTGTGCTGGGTAACACAGCAAAAAGAACGGGCTTTATAAAGCAAACGCTTGCATTGGTACCCTGGCTACCCAGCCCTGGCTCTCCCACAGCTTCACTCGCCCGTCTGCATGGAAATAGGATAATATTTACCTCCATTCCTGACTGCTGGATTTTTGAGAGTTTACTTAGTAACGGTAATATCTGAATGAAAACCAATTTCTCCTCCCTCCACCGGGTGCCATGACCAAAGCAGCCCACGCTCCTGTGGCCAGCCACGGGGTGACATTCCTCCTGGTGGCAGCTTTTGAAGTTTCCAAGTATGCTTTCTTTTCCACTTTGGAGCAAAACCAAACCATTTCCAGCATTGTTGTGAAAACGGAGCTTTGTTAAGCCCTCTGATTTTGGACTGAAACACGAGCTTTTTGAGTTGGAATAAAAACACATAGGATTTTCCAGATGCAAGTCTTTGCTGTGCTTGATTCAGTGCAGTCTTTCCTGAACTGGGAAAAGGAAGGACCTGAAGACGCTCATGCTAGTCCAGATCCTTCCAGATGCTGGGGTGAGTCACCAGGTAAGACTGGAAGAAACTCAGTCTGCTCCTTGATTCTGATATATTTCATGAAACCACTCCTAAACTTCGACTAAACCTCTTATAATGGGGAAAATTCCAACCAGGATTTAGTTGGGATTACTCTGGAGGAAAATAATCCACTCCCCTGGATGGCTGAGCTCCACACCCCACATACAGTCCTTCACACTGACTCCTAAGCCCTGCGCCTTATTTTGTTTTGCAGAGCAGTGTCCAGCAGGCATGAAGAGCATCTCCAAACAACATCCCTCCCTTGGGCTAAGCCACAGGAGAGCCCCAAAAAGCAGAGGAAGACAGTGCATCCCACTAGACAGCTGAGATTTTAATACATCAAACTACAGATGCAGAGCAAGATAGGAAACTCTCATGAAAGGTACTCAACCAATTTACTCATAAAGATGCTCCAGGCAATCAGACCTCATTTTAAACCTGTTCTGCAAGAAATCCTAGTTTGGGCAGCTCCTCAAACTGAGATGAATGTACTGGCTTGCTTGGGGTGGGAAAAAAAAGAAAGTGATGTATTTATCCTTTATCCAGCTAATAGTGAAAAAAGATCATTTATTTATGCTTACAATAAGCATTCTAAGAGCCTCTTCCTGAGATGGTCTGCTGCATTATTGAATTGTTGACTCTAAGGATCAGACCCTCAAAATAAATAAATAAAAAAGGTAAGAAAACCTCTTCAGAGTTTTTGCAGTCGCGTGCCACAGCACTCTGTAAGATGAGCTTCTTGTTAAGACAACTCATTAAAACATTAAGTGCTGAAAGTAAGTACCAGAATGGTGGACTCAGGCATTTTGTAGGCTCCCTTTATATAAAAGTTTCCCTGAGTGCACAGAGAGCAGAGAAAGCCCATTTCCAGTACTGAGGCAGCCACAAACTGCACGGCAGTCTCCGAGTGTGTCCAGGAGCCAGGAGAGCATCCCCGCTGGGGACAAGGACCGCTCCCTGGGCACAGAGGGAAGGATACAAGGTGAGAGCGTGGAGATCGGACACTGGCAGAGCGAACGCTCGTGGCTTCGTGCTGCTGTTCTTCACCCGATCAATTAACACACACTGCTCAGACAAACATCCCAGGGAAGTGCTTTTCCCTGAATAGAAGCGGTTATAGCTGCTCCATTACACTATATATAGAGAGAGGTGTATATATAGCAGTTCCACGCTTTGCAATGCGAAGGTGTAAAATCCCGCCCCGCAAGCCCAAGGATGCGGTCCGTGCCCAACAAGGATGCGGTCCGTGCCCAAAAGCGCTGCCGGAGCGCCGGTCCCCACCGCCCCGCCACCGGGGGCACAGCGCTGGGGGGACCCGGGGTGCAGAGGTCCGGAGGGGGAAGCGCTGAGAGCCCCGGCACCGGCCGCCCCCCGGGGCAGGGGGGCAGCGGGGGCAGCGAGCCGCGTCCCGCCGGCACCGGGGCTGGAGGGGGACAGGGCGCAGGCACAAAATACAGCGCAGGGCGGCGGTGGGGAGATGGGAGCGGGGCTGAGGCAGCCGGAAAGGGGGGGAGAGAGGAGGAAAAAATATAAATCGTAACAAAAGTGCACCGAAGCGGGTTTGGGGGATCATCCGCCTTCCGGGGCGGCGTTTGCCGGGCCCGGAGCGGCGGGGCGCGGAGCGGCCCTTACCTCTGCCGGGCTGCAGCGGGGCGGCCAGGAGGAGGAGGAGGAGGCGGAGGAGGAGGAGCGGGGGGGGCCGGCGGGCGGCGGCGGGGGCCGGCAGCCCCCCTCGGCNGCTCCGCCGCGGGACGGGGCGGGTGTGCGTGTCTGTGTGTCTGGCTGTGTGTGTGTCTGTCTGTCTGTGTGTCTGTCCCGCTCCCTGGGGTGCGCTGCCGCCTCCCCGCCCCGCCGCGCAGCGCCGCGCACTGAGGCGTAACCCTGTCCCCCCGCGGGCGCGGAGCGGGCACAGGCGGACACGGCCTGGCCCACGCACGCCTGTGGATGCGTGTGCACAGGGACACACACACACACGCACACACTGCATCTGCACACATGTACACACAAGCACGCGTGCGTACGTGCATGCCCGCGTGTGCATGTCCACACCACATGTGTACACGCACGCACATTTCATACACCCGCCTGCGTGTGCATACATGCATGCATATACCTGCACACGGATGCGTGCACACATGCACACACACAGGTACGTAACTTGCACAGATGCAGAGATGCACAATACACAGGCACACCCAGACACGTACCTACAGGCAGACGTGCCTGGTGTGCACAGACACATGCACACACAGACACACATGCGTATATGTACCCACAGGCACACGAATGATACGCGCCCTCCTCTCCTGGCTCACAGCAGGGCTTGCACTGACGTCCCCATGGGTCAGTGGCCGCTCTTACGTGGCATTTTCCCGCTTCAGGGATTTTCTCTGTGCAAACAAACCGCGTCCATCTGCTAAAGGGCTCCCTAGGCAAGGGCACCCGGGCGGCGCTGCCCTGCCTGATGGCTTTTTGGCACTGTCCACACACCCACCGCCTGTCCCTGGCGTGATGGGACATCAACACGTCAGATCTAAAGGACACTGCGGATTTATGATTGTGTTTGGATTGCTGCAGAGCTTTCTGTTTTTAAAAGAAATCATAAATCAACCGTAGAGCTGATTTTAAAATCACTGATTTTAAAGGCAATTTATCATAACAGTTAACTACCCGTGGCCTGCAGACCTTCGTGTCACTTTAGCATAATGTCTGCTAGATCTCACCATTAGATTTTGCTTAAAACACATGCCCTCAATTCAATATGTTGCATTGCTGTTCTCAGAAAGAAGTGATTAACTGTAACGCCACCTGCCAAAATTTCCCCTTATTTGCACTGATTTCCAACGCTGCTTTCATAAACCTCGTTGGTTTCTTCAGCCTCTCCATACACCCTAGGAGACACCAGGTTTGGGTTTAAAGTGACTCTTTGTTGTCTTAGGAAATGCCCGCCTCCAAAAGTTGTAACATTTTAACTGTCCTGGTGCTGCTAAATCAGAGGGACTCCTGGTGTGGCTGTAGGGGCATCACAAGGGTATCGCTCGTAACCAGCGCAAAACCATCGTTGAATGCCTCACCAAAACATCTGCTGCGGTAGCAGTGTGATGCGTGGGCAAGGCTGTGACCTATAGGCTGCTCTCGAGCCGTCAGCTGTGCATGGGCAAGGGGCAGCATCAGAGATCCCTCGTATCCCAAGAGCCCGATGAGGTGGATCCCGTCACCCTTTATTAATAATAAAAATAATACTGGCCATGTTGTGACTGATCTGGAAATGCAAGACATGGTGTGTGGGGACTTCAAAGCGGGTTGTTCCTCTGCGGCGTATTTTTGGTATTTCTGTGGAGAGAAAGAAAATTAAATGCAGATCCTACGTTTGCATGAGATACAATGCCTGATGTGAGCCTTAGTGCCCAGAGAAGCCTTGTGTAGACCTAGAAGTCCCTTCTCAGATCTTCTGGCCATGCCCAAGTACCCTGAGACACAGCCACATGTACAAACATACATAGATACACTTGTGTGTGAGAGCTTTAATCAGCTTAGTCATAGGAACAGGGAGACCCTCATCCCTCGTCCCTCATCTCTCATCCCTCATCTCTTGTCCCTGTGTCCTGCCATGCCAGCTGGGGAGCACTGGGAGGAAGGAGCAGATGCACAGGGGCAAGTGGTGAATGAGCAAGAGGGAGAAAAGAAAAGCAGGGTCGTGGGACGAGGAAACTACTCGGAGGGAAGAAAACCACCTCGTGAGGCTCGACTGTGGCATCTCGAGTAGCAGAGAAAAGGATTTGAGGAAGAGGGGGACGACTTTCAGAAGGAATGTATTGCTGTGGGACCGGAGCCAGGCGAGGCGTAGGAGCTCATCAGTCACCGGTTATATTTAGCCAGGCTCAGGCGAGGTCGAGCGCCTGCCTTCGCTTTCCGTGGGCGCCTGCGGCATCGCCACAAGCACCCGGTCCCTGCCTTGCCCAGTCTGAGCTCATGGCGCAGCCCCCACGAGAAACCCCTGAGAGAAGGGAGAAGATCAGGAGCTGCTACTACACATTTTTTGAGCTCTGGGCTGTTGTCGGTGCTCAGCATCTGCTATCAGTCATGTACCCTTACCATCGTATTTTTCAAGCCAAACCCCTGAGAAGGTCCCGCAGATTCACAGGCTGTATATCTCATCCCAGTAGATTCACAGGCTGTATATCTCATCCCAGTAGATTCACAGGCTGTATATCTCATCCCAGTAGACCACTGCTGATCCACAGACCATGGAGTGGGCCCAGTGCTCTCCAGGGAAAGACCCCACAGTGCTGCAGGGAAGGAAGTGCCGCAGCTTCCCCGATGAGAATGACGTTAATACCCTTCTCCGAAGCCGGTGCTGCTCTCTTGCCCCTGCACGCAGCAAAAAAGGGGATGTAATTGCGCTAAAGAGCAAGCGAGCAGCTGTAACCTCAAGAGGGGGACTTTGTGGTGGTTGAGCATGGTTGAACATGGGGAATGCACCCACCACGGGGCGGGCAGCTCAGCTCTGGAGCGAGCAGGCAGCCTTGCATCCCTGAGGTCGGCTGCAAACCAAGAAATGAAGCATCAGCAGAGGCAATGTGTGGCCTGAAATGAGGTCCCCAGGGAGGGTGTTTCTATTAATCCTTCCTGCTTACCCACGATGAGGGTGCTGGACCCATGTGTGCTGGCTGCTTTTCCGGATTCAGTGATGGGGTGACAGCAGATGCCCAAAAAGAAGATTGCCTCCATGTACGAAACCAGATAAGCCCTTCATCTTCCTCCTGGGATTCCATTGTGCTGAATAAGGGACTGAGGAAAAAAAGCTTTAAGTGCACGTGTGTTAACTAGATTATTAAGGACAAAGGGATCATACAAACCAGTAGAAGATGAGTTTGAGGCAGCACCACGATTTTGGGATGGGAACCCAAAGAAGGGCTCTATCTCCTGGGGATTGTGAAAGGATGACCCGCAACAAAGTCACTCTTGATCTCCAGGAACAGCCATCACCGCTGCCCGTGTCTTTTCTCTCTTGACCGTCATGTCTCCTGTCTACAAAGTGCCATTCTTGAGGATCATTTAGTCCATGGGACTGAGATCCCTCATGTTCCTTCAAGGATTTAGGTGCCACAGAGGCCGTTGAACTTGGGTTTTGAGTATCGTTGCACATTTCTCATGAAACAGCAAGAGGAAAACCCCCTGGCTGGAAAGGCCTGATCTTTGTGCTTGCTTGCTTATCACTTGCATTTTAAAGCTATGGTCAAAGCAGGATATAAACCTGGTGTATCTGACCTAGGCATGCATTTGCAAGCGATGCAGTTGTAGTTCTTTGCAGATGTTAGTTCTTTGGCTCTTTTCTTATCAGTCAAAACAAATGAAGTGCTTTATCAGAGATACTTCGGGTGTTTTAAAGATAGGTTTTAATTGTCATATCTTCCTCGTGGTGGGAAGGGTGGATAAAAGCATCTGAGTCACATCTAGATGTCTGCCATGGCGCTGAAGAGGTTCTAGATTTTCAATGATGACTCCTCTTTCTGCACCAGTCTGAGCAAAATGCCGGTCCCAGAGCCCCAGCTCACCGCCACAGCCTGTTTCAGGGTGACACTCCACCTCTGCCTTAACGTTTCACAAACTATTGCCTTGATCCTGCAATAAAAACCCAGGACATCTCCAACTTTCTCCCGTTTCTAGACTCTGTGGCATAAGTTTAGGGTTGCTACTTACTACCAGCTCCAGCTGGAAGAGACATCTTCTGACTGGATATAACTCATTACAACCTCATTATTGGATATAACTCATTCAACCACCATATTTGCAGTCAGTTCAGACGCTGCAGGATCTCAAGCACAGCTTTCTCGTGTGCCAGATAGACAGCTGAGAATATCCATTTCCAGAAGTCCCAATGAAGCCTGTGATGGCTGGAAGGGGAATCCAGATGCAGCCTGGCCTTGGGCACCGTTGGTGTGCAGCAGGTCCTGAATGTCCCTCCATCCTTTGGTCCGAGCAGCTCTTCATACAACGAAAGATGGGCAAAATGGGAACCTAGATGATGATCAAGCTGGGTTGATTTATGGTTTTAATAAAAAGGAGTTTGGGGAGGAGCTGGGGTCAAGCTGTGGAGTAGGATCAGGGATATGAAATAAAAGGCAAACTCGTTTGAACCTTGGGGACCTCCACCGTGTTATGAACAATTCTTGTATAAGGAAAACACTTTCTCTTCCTTTCCAGTTCCTCACTGTTCTGTTTGCTGGGTCCTCCCGGCCACACCATGATGGGAAGCGGGAGCGCAGAGGCACACACCGTGGGCACCGTGTGGCTTTGCCATCCCCACGCTGCGCCCCCACCGCGGCCAGCCCACAGACCTTGCTGCTGGTGTTTTCACAACCATGGAAACAGTTTGTCTCCTGCTTTTTCTGTGGAAGCTACAGAAAATTTCCAATTCATACAAAATCCTTGTCAGTAATAGGCAACAATCGCATGCCAAAAAATGACAATCATGAACGTCATCTTTTCTTAAACAGTATCTGCTATCCTCTGGCTAACAATGCTGCTCAAGTTGCTGCTGTCTGCTATAAAAATAGTTATAAAAATACCTATTTTTACCATCTGAGGACAACCTCTGTCCTCAGCTACTCAAGAGCAACACTAGCACTCCCAGCCTGCTGAGGGGAAGCATTGCAGTGATGCAGGGAAGCAGAGAACGGCACCTAAAGTTGCCTTGCCCAGTTTTGTCCCTCTCCTGAAGGAAAAAAGGCAGGGTTCAGAATAAATCTCTGTGCAAGTCCATGCCTGGAGCTGCTGGGCTGGAAAGCAAGGGAGGTACACAGGGAGATTTTCCTCCAGCCCCTGAGGTACATAAACGTGCGTCCTTCAAATAGTGGCAATGGAGCCAGACCAAACCTGGCAAGATTTGGTGTTCATACAGCTCCCGGAACAGGCTGGGGGGCACTTGGCTGCCTGAGTGGCTATTTTCAGGAGGGGCTTACTGACCCACCGAACTGAAATGGGTGACGGATGTCTCCAGCCATGGGCCACCCCGAAAAATATGCCCCGATCCCTTGAGTTAAGGAGCATGCCGTCAAAGGGACAGGCATGGGGATGCACAAAGCTGTGACACAGCAGAGGGTTAAAAATCAGCAGCGGACTGGAAACCTGCCTGTGGTCCTTGTTAATGGTTAGCCCCAATTAAGATGTGCTCATTAAAAGGTTTTGCCTTTCGTGTGGCTTCTCCTGCAACTGCAAAGAGCCAGCTCCATCTCGTGGCCAGGGACTCTGCAAAGTCGCAGAGAGGAGGGAGTGGGAGGAGGGTTTGACAGCCTGAAGGTCCAGCCCTACTGCTTTGCATGGTGTGTTAAGAAATATTCTCTCTTCCTGCACATCTCGCCTCAAATAAACTGGACCCATTTTGATTAGTACTCCATAACCCTAGCAGAGGGTTTCTCATAAATGGAAAGCCCAAAGAGATTCCCTTTGTATGCATGCATGTGGGGGAAGCATCATTAAATATGATTTAATATGTCAGCAGGTAGAGCCAGCTAGGCTTGGCTCCACTCAAATCTCTGGCAAAATTCCCACTGAATGGAGTAAAAGCCCAGGTCCCAAGCGCCCGGGCGAGCAGAGTGCTCCGGAGGTACAAACGGCTTTCCAAGAAATTCACCCTGGATCTGTGTGGTTTGGGCCTGCCGATGCCCCATGCAGCTTTTTCAAATCTCAGTTGACAATTGGCTATTTAATCACTATCTGAAATAAATCATTGGACTCTGATTTTTGCTTATTTTTCTGGCAAAAGATTTCTGCCCAGCGTGAGCTTGCTGCAGAATCTGTTCACACCAACCTTGGAAGGACAAAGCAGTTGAGAAATGATGAAAAATCTACAAGGAAAGACCCTGTTTTGAAAAGAATAATAACATACCGTTACACATGTGCAACACAAGCACTGTTTCATTTATAGGAATGATACACAGGCCCTGGGCCACAATTCCTCCCCAGGGACCCTTATTTTCCCATTAATGTCGGTACAAGTTAGGCACTGAAATACCTGCCTGCACTTGACCCCTGATTCCCACCAGTTTAAACATTCCTTTCCTTGAGAGGGAATTAGGTACCTTAGCACTATAACAACCTCTTGAATTTGTTGACTGTCCCAGATATGAAACATTAGTTTAAATTTTTTGGCTGATTTACCCCATAAAAGTATCTCTACACACAAAGGACTTCAGAGAAAGTCTTTTTTCCAAAGTCTCATTTATGTGGCAGACTTTCTTTCCCCAGCTGCACCCGGGTACGCATGACTAGAGGGGAGGCAGAGATTCCCTAATGTTTAACCAGGCTCACGTCAGCAGGCACGGGGCAGGCAGCAATGACACCGGCGAGGGTCTAGGGGAGCCATCTCAGGAAGGCTGGGACCTTTCCTCGCCCTCCCCACCCCACCAAGGCGTGATGGATGTTACTCTGGGAAGCTGTTAATGTCACTTTAGAAAACTGACTGCCAAAGCAATGACCGAACTAGGAAACCAGCTCCAACAAATGTCCCTCAGGGTGCTACCGGAGGTATTAGTGTTTCAGAACAGGCAAAAAAAGGAAGAAAATGCTCAGTTGCCATAGAAGCCCACCAAAAGCAACGTTGGTCCCTCCACAGCCCTCTTTGGAGTCCTGGGCAAAATTTCTTGTTCCTCTCAGTGTCCTGTTTTCCCTTTTCCACCTTATGTGGCCCTGCAAGTCTCCCAGCTCCCCCGGGGTAATCTCTGCCATGCTTGGGCCAGCAGCTGGGCATATATTTTCCCTCCTCTCCCCTTGATGTCGCCCACCTTGGCGGGTGCTGTGGGAGACACTGCCCGAGTTTTGGGGACAGAGAGAAGCAGGTGAAGCACAGCTCCTTTCCAAGCTGTTTTGCTTCCACCAGGAGAGGGAGGGTGGGAGCTGTTGGTCTTGGTTTGCTTTTCATCGAGAGGAGAGAAATAGACTTTGCTCTCTAGAGGTTGCTCTTTGGAGCTTATGTGTGAAAGGCAGCAACTTTCCACCTTGAAAGCAGGAAGCATTTTGCATTTTTTGAGTTATCTGCTTGCAAAAATTTTCCCTTGTTTCTTTTATGGGGCTGTTTTTACATAAACAGTTAAAAAGCCCGGTGTACAGCACCTTACCCTGCCTCCTTATGAACAGCCTGTGCATAATTAGGGCATACAAGACACGCTATGTACACACACCCCAGGCATCACCTTTCCGCCCGTGCTGCCGTTGAATAAAGCAGGTCAATGAGTTCAGAAGGTGTGAAATGTCCCCCTGGCCCAGGTTGTCCATCCAGCCCCAGGCTCTGCTCCAGGGGCTGCAACAGGAGGGGCTGTCTTGGGAGCCTGGCTCCTTTTACAGCCCCTTCCTCCAGCACCCCCACTTTCTCATCCTGTTGTTAGAGGGTACATCTCTGTCATGCACTTGCATCCTTGAATTTGCCTAATCTGTTTTTGAACTTGCAGATAGAGCATCCACAGCCCCCTGTGGCAGCAAGTTCACCACCTGTGCTTGTAAAGTATTTTTTTTTCTGTCTGCTTTATGCTGACCTCCTTTAGCTTTGCGTACCCTCAATTTCTGGTGGGTGTTTGGCTGCCACCCCGTCAGTGGCTTTGGAGACCCATCAATGACGGCTCAGCGCCTCCCAGTGAGCCTATGGGGTGCGATGGGCTGGCTGTGCCTGGAATGCAGCTGGGTACCACAGCCCCCCGTACCGCTGGGCTGCACCACTCCTTTGGGCCCCGTGGATCAGCGCCGCCTGGTCCTGGTCAGTTATTAACAACCACCTTATCTATTTGACCTTACACCTCCTTTTACCTAGTTACTTCACTTACTTTACTCCTGCTACCTCTTTACTCCATGTTACCTTTTCACTTCCAATTGCTCTGGCTCCCCCGGCTGATCCACTGCAGGGTGTGACAGATGTGGGAAGCTCCCCGACAGCTTCAGCTGTAAAAACAGGCACAAAGAAATCATGGAGCTTCTCTGCTGCATCTTCATCATCCCCATCTGCCCCTTTCATACCCTTGTCATCAGCATTCCCACCAATTTCCTAGCTGTCTTTGCGGCTTTGATAGATTTAAAGAGCCTTTTATCAGCAGTTAGAGCGTCCTTTGCAAGGCAATATATGGTTTTTATTATTAGCCCTATGTATTTCCTGTTTAATTGTGACTTGACATGTTTTATGGGTTTCCCTGTTTTTAGGCCACTTTGGGCTTTTAGGGTTGGGTTTGGGGATTTTTTTGACTAGTTGCTGCAAAAATCAGTATCTTCAGCTCACACCCCAAAACCAGGGAGAAGTCAAATTAATCCTCCTGGAAACCTTTAATAAGCAAAGCTGCTCCATCTGCAAACACCAGACACAAGGGAGCATTTACTGGGCTAAAAAAAAAAAGGAGGGTGAAGGGTGGGAAACCTAGAAAAAATAGCAATTGATGACTTTGCAGTTGCCAAACTTGACAAACGACAGTCCTCCTCTCACAGGAGTGGCACGTGAATGAGGCAGTGCTAGGCTTGCCTCGCTTGCCTTTCTGTGGTTTGTGGCCCTGGGCTAATGAACCCCAAATTTCAAGCAGGATCCTCTATCCCTGGGTTGTGCCAGGGTCCAGTCACCGTTCTGAGCCTGGGATGAAGGCAAGGTGGTCTCCCCAAAACCAGCTAGGGACAGTGATGTTCACCAGGGCATCTGCCTGAATCCCTTCAGCCCTCACCTGAGTTTCCCTAAAAGCTCTCCGTACCAGGGCTTTCTGTTGGGGAAGCCATTCCTAGCGAGGAGGGGAGCACTTCTTGCTCGAGGAGAGGCTCCTTTTCCCTTACCCCTCTTCCTCCTGTTGGAAAGAGTGCTATCGTTCACCTTGAAAACAACAAGCCATCAAAGTCAAAGGAAGTACACAAGAAGTGAAAAGTCAAGCCCTTGGGTCTGCAATGGTGTCTTACCTTTGTTGCTCGCTCTTACTTGTTCATGCCTCCAGCCTGGCACATCACATGCAGGATCTATGTAAAAACAGTCTCATAGAGGAAACAAGGAGTGGTTTGCACCAGCAGGTAACCAGGAAAATGCAAAACACTTCCCGCTTTCAGGCCCAAGAGGTGCTGCCTTTCACATGCAAGTTTGGATGCTGGGCTTTGCTGGGGAGTGTTTGGATGCAGGATTTTATGTATCATTTTGAAGGCTGCTTTCAGGCCTAAGCAGTGTGAACAGCACAAGATCCGGCAGGCCCGATTAAGCCCATCCTTACCCCACTGTCCCATCACGTTACTGTGTGACAGCTGCCCAGACCCAGGCTCTTACCCCACAGCCATCCATGGCACCATAACCCTCCCCGACCACCTCACGTCGCTTGAGTATGCTCAGGTGTATCCAGATAAATGAAGAATGGCATGTGACTTAAGCCATCCCAACACCCCCACGCAAGTGTGTGTTATGACCATGCAAACCGCTGTCCCCAACTCATTTAGCATTTTTTAGTACACCCTGGGCAGATGTGCCAAGCAATCTCTCTAGTGTAATTTTTGGTCAGGACAAAAGTAGGTGGCAGACTTGAGTGACACCATCTTCCAACCTCCTCTGCGGGTCACATGCCAGCAGGATGCCCTGTATCTCGGGGGAGCAGGCGGATGGGAGATCGCAGGGTGTGAAACAAGTTGTGGCTGTTCTCTGAAGCCGCTCACCCTGCCTGCAGGCACCTCCTCTCTCACATTGACGGGTGAGGGTCACACTCAGCTCTGTTTCCCATGCCCAGTTGGATTTTGAAGGATGGGCAGCTGAAACAAAGCATGAACCAAGCAGCAGCAGTCATAAAACACCACAAAGAGCTATTTTTTTCCATGATCGCATTGCCTATCAGAATCACATGTTGCTAATAGCCAAACAGTAGAGAAATATCTGAGAGTTTGCCCTTTCGGTACAGAATTCCAGTCCAGATAAAATAGGTATAGCAGCCTTTGAAATGCTAAAGAGTAGCAGGCTTACAGTAGTATCTGATAGCCCCTCCCCAGCTGCAGAAATTAGCTCTGAACTAGAGCAATGAAAATTCCTCTGCAGTTAAACGATGCGAACACCTGACTGGTTTTGCTGCTTTTATTATCAATGACAGCAAAAGTCTCGATATCACACCCTCAATAAAGTTTTACTGCATTAAAGTTTCGTTTATTGTTGAGCTTTCAGCTGTATTTCCAACCCCTATTGCTTTGAGAAAGAATACGAGATAACTCTTAAAAGCCTTTTCATGTGCCTCCATAGCAGGCTCCTCTTACATGTTTTTTAAGGATCCTCTGCAGTAAGCTGATGGAACCAGGCAATTTACCTCAATGAAAGACCATGATGCATGGGCTGTTACTCTCGATATAGAGAAATCTTTTTATTAGACTCCACGTAGCCCCAAGTTTCAGTCTGCCATACAAAGAAGGGGAGGAGGGGGTATCCAAGCAAAAGCAGCCGGCTGAATGAAGTAGAAGTCTGCACTGAACTTCATGACCTTTTCCCGTTTGTTCTGCCTGTATCCCACCCGTTTTTCAGTGCCCTGTGCAAACTCCCTGGAGTGTTCTGCTGGCAGCAGAACATTTTCCTGCTGCTGAAAAATCAGGAAAAGGGGAAAAGGAAAGGGCTTAGCAGAGGGATTAGAAGCAGGGAGCATCTCCTTCACCCAGGGAATGGTGGGGACACACAGGGCTCAAAGAAAAAGAAGGGGGCAGCAGGCATGGGGGGCCATACGTTAATGAAACTGTTGGGGAAGGGAGGTGGTCCCCCTTTCTGAGCTGGAGGAAGAACGGGGCCTCTCTGCCTCTTGTGCTGAGGGTAGCCACCATGCCTTGCTTCACTCCTCATGGGTGAGTACTCTCAGAGGAAAAGTCAAGAAAACAAGACCAAATCTCTACCATCCTTTATATAAGCTATCATGAACAGCTAAATCCAGCTAGCCTTGCTCTCATGGAGTAAAGGTCGCCTTGCGCATGTTGAGATGCACACAGCCAGTAGAGGGTGGCTAAGGCCACCAGAATCTGGCTTCCTACGCAGGCACTGTGCAGCCAGGTGACAGCAGCAAAGGGGACAGGAGTCAACTGGAAGAAAGAAATTCTGCCAGTTAACAGTGAAAACCCAGGAAAACAACAGAGAGAAACTTGCACCTTTTCTCGCCAGGCTACTTCTCTGAACTGCTCATTGCAGGCAGTTCAGAGAAAGCAGGGTCTATCTTCTTTTTCTAGAGAAGCCACATGAGAAAGATCAGGACTGTTTAGTTTCCAGTTTTCAACTGCATAACTGGTGAGTGGGAGCTGGTTTTAATCACCAAGAGCACTGGAACAACCCGTCTGCATGCACATCCTGGTAACCTCTAGAGCCACATACAGTATTCTCTACCACTGGCACCTAAACTCGTCATTTAAGTTGGAAGACACTTCTTTTTTTAACTGTGTGATATTAACAGACCGATACCACAAAGCTGCCATAACAGACAGAAGCTTGTCCGGCATTTTCAAAGGAGGCCCAGCTGCACTAACTACACAATTCCCATCAAAAGCAATCACAGAACATTGGTGCCAGTCCTACAAGAATAAACATTTTAGATTCATTAAGATTTAATAATATTTCTGATCGGAACCTCTGAGTGAAAGCTGGGTGCTGATACAACCAGTCTGTGCACACTTGCATCTAGACCCTGCACAAATTTTAACATAAAATAGTCTCTGGAGTTGTAAAAAAAACACTTACACCACTGGGCAGCAACATAAGAAAGCCTTGGTACTGAGAAACAACGTTTAATAGGAAAAATTAATCGGCATATATAAAAACCAAAACACAAAATATAACATGGAATTAAATGATGTTTTAAATTAACTTAATCTATAAATATATGTACATATCTGTGCATATATATATTTTATATATATAAGGAAATGTTAATGCTAGTCAATAGATAATGCGCACTAAGTAAAATACAGTAAAATGTGGATTCTCTTACAGACAGATTTATTGAGCGTATGTAAGAAATGAAAAATAAGAAGACTTAAGATGATTCAATCAAAATATAAGGAGTGCAAGAAAAAAAACAAACCACTAACACTTTCCACAGGAGCTGAGAATGTAAAATCAATGTAGTTGTGCAAGATGTAGAACAACAGTGTCTGAAGATACTGTTTCTTGTCATTGTATTGGGAAGGAAGGCTGCATAAGAGGTCAGAGAAGTACCATTGTCTCACACAACACATGTCAGCAGAGATCTGAACTGAATACTTTCAGATAGGAAATACTGGGGGGTTGAGGAGGGGAAAAAGACTGTATCTGATACAGTAGAAAGAAACAGGTGAGGTTCTCATGAAGAACAGTTTTGATCTCACTTTGGTCTGCCCAAAGCCATGCAGGCTGCCTGTAGCTGAAATGGAGTGAGCACAAATACAGGCAAAGCTCTGGGTGCTGACATTTTTCAGCATCACACATGTTGCCTGGAACATCTTCCAGAAGAACTGAAAAACAGCAGGGTTAAAATCCTGGTATCTTGTCTACACTCACTCTCTTGCCAATGTACTGGCCTCCTGAAAGAAGTCTAATGTTTATTGGAGTCCATTAGTTCTTTAAAAAGTCCTCTTCTTCTCCCTACCCTCTGCTTCATTTTTCCCTTATTTCAGAGAGTTGTCCATGATCTCTTTCAAGCAGGGGTCTTCCTTTAGAAAATCTTCAGAGAATCTGGGGTCGTGGACTTTGCTGTCTCTTCTGCTGAAGTAACTGCATTGGTGAGAGGCTGTGAAACTCTTTGGTCTGACCCATTGTCACGGCGGACATCCGTCCTTCTACTGCTCTGGTCACTTAGTATCTGCTCTGCATCCTAAAGCCCTCAGGCTCCCGTGATGTATCGTACTACAGAGAATTTGAACAAGAAAAGAGATGAAGAGTAGCTCTGTGTCAGAAAGCTCCTTTCTCAGAACAGTTCAGCACATGGTAGCCCTCTGACACACTAGCCCTTGAGGAATACCAAATGTATTTTACAGGCAGATTTTAATCAGTGAAAAGTTGACATTTTTGGAAAGTGAGAAATGGCAAAATTATGTGAATCTGATCAATCAACTAACTAAATAGACGTTTTGTTCTCTTAATTGGCAGCTTTTTAAAAGTGTGTTTGTTTGGGTTTTTTTTAACATCAGGTTTCTGTGTTGCTTTTATCATGGTTTGGGCCTCAATTCTGCAAAACCCATAAGTGTATTACGATTAAACAGATTTTCTTCACTAACAGGGGTAGTTTCTTGCACCGCAGAGGTGGAGCTAAAATGTCATTTAAATTAGTTTTGAATGGACAATGTGCTTCCCATTTACTGGGTGCATGCAGAACCCAGCAAATCAATCACACCACAGCATAGCACTTCTCAAGCCCCTGCCCCCTCCGCAGCTCCCTTGACTCTGCAAGGATAAAACAGGCAGTTTTTTCAGAACAGACCTTCCAGCTAGTGACACACGTCTGCTGAACAGGCTCCTCTGGGCTATATCAATGCAAAAGCTGTGCTATCATTTTCATGGCACTTTACACTTTATCCCTTTGCAATGCTGAAGCAACTGCACAGGCTCTTGCTTTGAACTAGGCAGTGGCAGAGTGGGTGGGAGGACACCGAGCCTCTGGGCAGCTGTGCCAGCTTAAGCTGACTGTGAATCTTGCATGAGGCTGCAACTGGGAAGTGCCACTGCAGCACCTATTGACACTACAGCTGGCTTAAAAGAAGCACAGGTTGTAATCTGTAAGCCTGTGAGGCTTGCATGCGTGCTTCTGCTGAAGGATGTGTTTGGTCAATGCAGACAAATGTCCTATGACACAGCAGACCACTGGGCAGCCAAACTGTTGCTTTGACCCTTGCTTTTCACATATCCCTTCAGTGACTCAAGGATGACTACTGGGGCTTTAGAAAGGTCTTTGTATGATGAGTGCTGACCTCTGTATTAGGGGAATTTTTTCAGCTGCAGCTACAGTTGTTTGGTTGCCTTTATACCACTTTGGCCTTCTAGATCAAGGGAGGATGGACAGAGTGGTGTTTAAGTTCCAACAATGTCTGTAGCCCACAATGCTACAGTTCAGGAATGCAATTCCCATAAGCCTGTGTGAAACACTTACCAAATCATCATAATCCCTCTCCAGAAAATGACCTCTATTTGAGGAACGCATCTCATACGGGTTGTTTGGCTGATATCCTGGGTTCGCATGGCCAGAAGTGGTCTGGACTCTGGGGAAAATCATGGTCTGTCCATCATCAGAGGTATTTGTGTCGGAATATCCTGACTTTATCAGTCTCTTCCTCTCTGGATCTTGTTTGTGTCTGGCTCTTCAGAGGAAATGGAAAAACAAAGGAGTTTTTAAAAGACCTTTTAGTGTGCCTTCACTTACTGAGTAAGTCCAACTTACTGAGTTGTCCATTCCCACCTTATTTTGAATGCTCAGTCCTGTTCTGAAACACGCAACAGATTTTTCTAGCATACCTATTGCAAAACCCTTGTTATCAACGACAGAGTGCAAAGTTTGACATCTCTTACCATAGATGGAGCTAAACTGCTAGGAGAGACAGAGGGGGACTTTGGCCTCTTTCAACTAGTTCCTGGAGTGAAGGAGTTTCCTTGACTATGACTAGCTCTAACTGACTATTCAGAGGAAGAAATGAGGCATTAACTAGGCCCAGTTAAGAAAAGTTGCCCTTGTGCCTGCAGCCAAAGCTGGACACTCAAATGATGCATTTGAATTGCCTGTGAACACAAGTCCATACATTGCACACACACTCGGCACAAGCTTGTGCACCTGCTGGAGAGCTATGCCTGCTATGGGTGGTCTTGTAAGTATCTTTACCTGGCCAGTGCTGAGAGCAAAGGCAGAGGAGCTGCTTGCGTGTTTCTAAACTTATTGTGAAGAAAGAAGTGAAGAGGTGCAACTGCGATTGGGGATTTGCCAGTACACCAGGAACAGCAAGCTTTAAAGAGATGCTTGGCTGGAAATGCCACCTTTATTGATCTGAAAGGGGCATGCCAGGCCTTGAGCTGAAGTGCTAGAAGGGAAAGCTGCAGAGGGTCTGAATCTGGGCCACACAGCCTTCTGATATCAGCACTGTTCTTCAGTCTCATCCAGATGCCTCATCCAGGATTAGGATTAATGGGTCAGGTGTGTATTTTGAAAGAATTGGCTGAAGCTTTCATGGTCAGATTCATAGCAAGAGAATAAATACTTCTGGGGACATCACGCAGGCAAAACCGAATTCTAATGGCTACGTGACTTAAATGAGCTTGTCTGCCCAACTAGGCATGCAACCACATTCACAGCCCTGCCCCTTTCCAAATTTCTGCTTAGTTTTCCAGGAATATGCAGCAAGCAATGCAGCTTCTATTCAATTGTCAGAAATAATCTTACCTTACTGAAACGACAGAGAGTGCTATCACTAAACTCAGGATAATTGCTCCAAGCACTGTACCCACTATTATAAGGATGAGTTCATTATCTGGAAAAAAAGACAAACAAACAAGAAACAGCAATTGAAAACTCATGGTAAATATTGCAAACCAAGTCCTGTCTCTTATAAGACAGACAGACAGACAGACAGAAAGATGTTATACATTCCCAGGCTCCTGTCTCACAGTACAACTGCCTGTGGACACAGAACGATGTAAACGAAGGAACTGATCTACATTAAAGACCATCTCTTCTGGATGGCTATTTTGATTCCAGCTTAGGTTCCTAATCCCATGCACTGAATGGCTTCACACATAGTTGTTCCAGTATAGCTGAGGGGCAAGAAAAACTGGGAGGGCATAGGGGTTGCTTAAACTAGTATTGCTGCTAAAATATGTAGTTAGGTGTCAAATAGGCTCTTCCCATGCTCTAGGCACATAAGGCACACTGATTTGAGATGTCTATTATGTGGCACTATGAACACTGCATAAATATCCCATATCTGGATGAATGTTTGTCAAGGAAAATTCATTTTTATTGATCTTGCTGCAGAGCCAGGATGACTAAGGGAGGAAGACCTGGATTCTGCATATCTTCCTTCAACTGTGAATGGAACTGCTACTAAAACCTAGTCTTAGCTCTGCACAGCCATGGTAAGGAAAAAAAAAAAAAGGAGAATTGTGTCCTGCAGGGCCTAATTTCAAGACAAGGGTGTGAAGAGTAAGACAGTCTCTTGAGCTACTGGTGGTACCTACTTGAAGATCCCAGTCTGGTTTTATGAGTCTGCCATTTAGTATACTGAGTGCCTATACTGGAGATACACAAGATGAAACCACCAACTGTGCCCTTACCAGCAGAACAATCCAGCATATTTAATCATAGGAGCATCCAGCGAGACAACAGGGAACAGGATTTCTCAAAAGAATGTTATGCCAAACACATGTGGAAAGGATCCTTGGTTATTGCTCAGCAAACTTTTTACATCAGTACCCACCAAGTGCCATATGGAGAAGATGAGGCTATTAATGGCATTTATTACTAGCAGGTCCCAAATTCGTGTTTAAATTCACAATGTGTTGATTTTGTGCTGATTTAGCATTTTCATTTGCTTTATGAAAAAGGCCTTAAAATTCCCAAAACATTCTCTAGAAAAATATGTTCCATGTGATAAAAAAATATCCTTCCTGCCAAACATTTACACCTGGCAAGATTCTCTGTGCTGCACTACAACTACCATTAGCCAATCTCCAAAACTTTTAGGCAAAACCAGAAGAAAACCCTTGAAGATCTCATAGCTGCAGACACAGGTATGTCAAACATGTATAATCATAGAATCATAGAATCATAGAATCATTTGGTTGGAAAAGACCTTTAAGATCATCAAGTCCAACCGTACCTGTCCACCACTAAACCATGTCCCTAAGTACCTCGTCTACCCATCTTTTAAATACCTCCAGGAATGGGGACTCGACCACTTCCCTGGACAGCCTGTTCCAATACTTGACAATCCTCTCTGTGAAGAAGTTTTTCCTGATATCTAATCTAAACCTCCCCTGGCACAACTTGAGGCCATTGCCTCTTGTCCTATCACTTTCTACTTCGGAGAAGAGACCAACACCCACCTCACTACAACCTCCTTTCAGGTAGTTGTAGAGAGTGATAAGGTCTCCCCTCAGCCTCCTCTTCTCCAGACTAAACAACCCCAGGTCCCTCAGCCGCTCCTCATAAGACTTGTGCTCTAGACCCTTCACCAGCTTTGTTGCCCTTCTCTGGACACACTCCAGCAACTCGATGTCCTTCTTGTAGTGAGGGGCCCAAAACTGAACACAGTACTCGAGGTGTGGCCTCACCAGTGCCGAGTACAGGGGAAGGATGACCTCCCTGGTCCTGCTGGCCACACTATTTTAAGTTTAAGAATGAAGCAGTGTGAGACTCCAAAGAGCCACATAAGGATATACCTTTTGCTCAAATAAAGCCAAAGGAGTTCTGAGAAGTGAAGAACCATAACTCTTCATTTTTCAACCTGCCTTTCACTGCATTAGATGTTCTGAGTTTAGGCACATGCAAACACTAGAAGGCATGAAGAATGTCCTCTCTTAATCTGTACAATGGTGGAAACTGGAGAGGGTGCAGTGAACAGCTGCAAAACTGACTCAGAAAAGGGAAAAAGCTTTGGAAGGCCAGTCTGGTTAGCTTGTCCAGATGATTACAATTATGGGATAACACAATCAGGACCATCATCTCTTCCCACTATAGAATACTAGGTACTATGCAGTGCTTGCTTGGAAGGTAAAGCACAAACAAGAACCAGTGGTTGGATATTAAAGCAGAAATATTTCAAATGAGAGTAATCCACTGATGTTTTAATAGAGGGAGTGATTAATCACAGGAGAAACTAATCTATTAGTGGCACTGAGTTCAGCATTACATGTCTTTAAATGGGGACTAAATGCTTTCTATCAAATAACCTGTGTTTGACTAAAAACTACTGGGCTTAATGCAGAGGTCATTAGAGGAAATGCTACCGTCTGTCTGAACATGTGTTTCAAGAAGGATTTTTCCTTCCAGGCAACAGTGGAATTTCTCTCATTTTTTTCTAACATTTTCCTGCTATCAATACAGGATGGCGGCACCCCTAAGGGCTACTACTTGTTATTTTTGTTATCTCAGTCAGATTAAACATTACTGGGTATTTTTCCATGCTGTAATTAAAAACCAGAAATTCTTCTACTTACTGTTCTTGCAGTTCTCTCCAGAGTAGCCCACTGGACAACTACATGAGTGAAAAAAGGGGAAAGAAAGAAAAGAAAGACAATGTCATTAAGCAGATGATCACAAAACAATAGTGTATTTCCACTTTTTATCAGCAAGTTCTCTGCAAGGTGCGTTCATTACAGGTCTCCTCTTTAAAGCTATCTTAATATTGAATTGTTTAGTTTCATTGTTAGAGTAAAACAATCTGAGATTTTCAGAATGATTGGTGAGCTGGGCAGTCAAAGATTCAGGTTCTCAGCATGAAAAATGTTAAAAGGGCCTAATTTCTCCAAAGAACTAAGCCCTACACCTCTGAGCCACTTGGAATTGCTACCCACTGTCTTTATCAAAAGTCTCAATAAAAGGTCTATAATGACTGGCAGCTCTTTATCTTCCTCCCATACTAGTTTCTTACATTTAAAATACACTGACTTTATGGTAAGATGTGTTCAGTGTTGTCGTGGTTTAACCCCAGCTGGCAACTAAGCACCACGCAGCCATTCGCTCACCCTCCCCCCTGGTGGGATGGGAGAGAGAATCGGAAGGGCAAAAGTAAGAGAACTCATGGGTTGAGAAATGAATAGTTTAATAATTGAAATAAAATTTTTTAAAAAGTGGTGAAAAGGAAAACAACAAAAAGAGGAACAAAACCCAGAAAAACAAGCGATGCAACCGCTCACCACCTGCCGACCGACGCCCAGCCAGTCCCCAAGCAGCTATCGCTGCCCTCCCACCAACTCCCCCCAGTTTATATACTGAACATGATGTCATATGGTATGGAATAGCTCTTCAGCCTGTTTGGATCAACTATCTTGGCTGTGCCCCCTCCCAGCTTCTTGTGCACCTGGCAGAGCATGGGAAGCTGAAAAAGTCCTTGACCAGTGTAAGCACTACTTAGCAACAACTAAAACATCAGTGTGTTATCAACATTATTCTCATACTAAATCCAAAACACAGCACTGTGCCAGCTACTAGGAAGAAAATTAACTCCATCCCAGCTGAAACCAGGACATGTGTGTAGCAGCAATAACTACAAAAAGAGCTGAATTAACGGATATGGGGAGCAAGGTCCTTCTGCTTATCCATGGGAGCAGAGCACAACCAGTCACCTACTCGGCTACACCAGCAAACAACACTGCTCTGTTCTGATCCTGAGCTGACAGAAATACCCACAGAGGGAAAACCAAGATGAAATAACATAGGTCTGAAAGTTATCAGGAAATGGAGTCCCCACTGGTATCAGTGGAAACTTCCCAGGGATTTGAGGCAAGTCTTGCTCTAATGCCTGTTGCTTACTAAACGCTTCAGCATACCAGTTCCCATGGCTCAATTACTCTGAAGGAATAGTTTATGTTTATGTGGGCAACCCACAAAACAAGCGTGAATTAGTTTATCCTCTTCACTGACTCACAGATGATCTTGGATCTGCTTGACTTTCCTCTGAGGTATTATGAGTGCACATCAATGGCTAATGCCAAGAAGTTAAAATGCCATAACTTGTGACCCCATGTGAATTTGTCCACCTGCTAACCACCTTA
Organism: Balaeniceps rex; assembly: GCA_013401315.1. Lineage (NCBI taxonomy): Eukaryota > Metazoa > Chordata > Aves > Pelecaniformes > Balaenicipitidae > Balaeniceps > Balaeniceps rex. Next base: position 8,406 of record VYZW01010798.1, on the reverse strand, counting down.
GGCACCTCTCTCATTCACATAGCTGCAGGCTGTTCTTCTAGATTGAAGATGACCCCGTGTTAGATGTTCTTCTCCCCTATCTTTGCCTAGAACACAGGAATGCAAGAAAAAGCTGAGTACTCACGATACACATTTTTCATCCTTCTCTTCAAAGTCAGACATGCATTTGCATGTTGGAACCTCATTTTCTTTTGCACAGTACTTGTTTTCTTCTGTATAACAGTCTTTACTGCAATCTGTATTTTCAGAGGGAAAAAACAGAGTGAATTGAAGATAGCCCCAAAAAAATCCACGTTGGAGAAAATTTCACCCCCTTTTTTTTTATTGCACTGTAAACACGCACAACTTTGTTGTACTTCAAAGCACCAGAATGTAGAACAGAAACTGAAATACAAAAGCACAAAATTGAAAGTGAACAGTCTTTGTTGAAACCATCCAGCTTCATCAGAATGGAAACCTGTCTACGCTGCATCTTACATAGGCAAGCAATGACCTGCAGTTTGATCTCACAGCAGATGATTCGTATTGCAACTGATCTAAAAGTGGACCAGATTTAGACAGGTTAGGGGCCACAAAGTCCTACGCTGGATCACATCTCACTGGCCTTTATTGTAGCCAGCTTTCATGATTTTATCATGAGTGTTTGCAATATTTGTTGTTTTTCTTAAAATCTCGTATCTTAGGCTTTTTTTCTGTAGTGTGAAAATTTTAGTTTTCATAAGAAGAAAATAAGGTACATCTCAGGGCTGTGGAGGATAGCTAAAAATACAGAGTACTCATTAAAAAATTGAAAACCAAGAAGCAAATAAAACCTCAACTAGTAACAGTTCCTAAAAATCACATAAATCTTTCTTCCCACAAAAACCTGTCTAAACACAGGTAATGCAATCATAGAACTACCTACAAGGGACACAGCTTTAACAGATCATTGTAGTGCATCATGAGACTTCCAGTTCTGTCAGCGTCCCCCCCCCCCGCCTCCAGGTAGCATGTAGAATTTATTCCCAAAATATATCATAGCAGAAAAGGCTGTGAATAAAGGATTCAATTTGTTCCATTCTTTACCTATTTAGGTTTCGATTCTTACTGAGAGTTTAACAATGCATTTAAAGAGTTGCCCTCTCACTGGTTTCAGTGATAATTTTCTCAGGCTTTAGTAGTTTATTCTAGTGGAATAGAATTAGGGATGTGTTTAAAGTGAAATGTGAGAATGTGTTTCTATGGCTTTCTTAATAAGACACACATTCCCTGATTTTTAGAGTTTGGCACGTTTGCAGAGCACCCTTTTCAAAAAGGGACTGAGACAGGGAATAACCAAGTCAGCCTTTCAGGGATAGATAAAGTAGCAGGGTTCTTACTTGAACAAGAACGCTCATCCCATTGTGTCTTTGCGAAATTACTTTTGCATATGCATTTTGGAAACATACTTTCTTTGCACTCTGTGGTTCGGCCATCACACTTATAAACAGCACAATAGGTTTCACCTTTAAAAGAGAAACAGTCAGGAAGCAAACTGAGTACTAATAATATCATTTCATAGAAAGCAGTGCACTTGCTCAGTAAATCATAAACCAATTATTTAGCAATTCTGAAGAAAACTTGTAAGTCCTTTTTTTTGGGACATCGATACTGCAGGCGTTTGGACCAGCCCTTTATTTTCCCTTGCTCTTTACCAGTTAAGGTCTTGTTTCCATCCCATCTTCTGACCTTCTGCTTCTCAGCCTCCTACAACTGCCTCCAAACCTTCCTGCCCCTCAGTCCACGAAGAGGGAAGTTCTACCCATAAGTTCATATTGTGAACACTGACTATCTGACTCGCCTTAAAAAACCTATAGAAAAATCCCAGCGCTATTCCCTTAGTTTTTTCTCCAACTGAACTGTGAGGCCCAGATCCCATACAGTTCTACATAGATATAAATGTTTATGGGCATGCAGCTCATTTCATGAGCAGTATTAGTATGCTGTTTGCCCAGCATGTTGCTCTTTAGATCCATGTCCCAGTGGTGGGAATGGTTTACAAACCTCAGTGGGTGGCATGCAGTGGAGGGATGTGATTGCACTGGTGCTTTGTGAGGTCTCAGGTTTTTTCTATTTCCCCCTCACGTTTAGGACTAGCACACAGGAAATGTCATGGCTGAGGTGGATACAGTCACCTTCAGAGACCAAACTCAGGCTATAAACCATGAAATGGACCCCTTTAATTATTAGCTATGCCTTTTGTGAAAGCTGATTTCAAAATAGGAGCATATCAAAAAAAGAGAGAAAAAAAATTCATTTTTTACTTGCAAAAACATTCTCCAAGTATTACACTTCTAGTAACGCAGACTTTACTGGTTTAGACTAATGAATCACTTAGCTCAGTAGCTAATCAGTGAGGTCTCATTTCAATTACCATGGTTAATTATGGAAGAAGAAGTCTAAAGAGAGTTTCATCCTATTTTGGCAGTAAAATACTGGCTTATTCTCAGAAGCACAATATACGTCTGTGTATATTGTGTCCTGATTTTCCAGCCGCTTAACACCCAGCAGGTTAAAATCAACATGCCGTTGCTTACTTGGGAATAAGTATTTTCCTTCTCTTCTTTGCACAGGAAGTAGAAAGCCTTAAGACAAAAAAGCCCAGCACTGAATGGTTGAGTCTTCAGAATTACCGAAGATTGAACATTCAGCTCCTTAAAGTCAACAAGGCTTATGCTCTGATGGGCTTTGCTGCACACAGAAATGTTCTAACTAGCTTTGAAGATAGGAACTTCTGTTTCTACTGATTATTTACTTCCACAGTAAGGAATTACATACCTCTGTACTGAGAGACATAGGACGAATGTTCTGCTGCATTCCTTATTGCAGAACTAACTGTCTCATTGTCTGCAGTTGAGTTCTCCATAAACAGGTTTGTCACTGTTACACTCATTGGAAAAGAAGCTCTGGTTTGTAGAGGTCTGACAAGTACAGATAGCATCATTTTAAAGTCTCACATAATTCATATGGATGGCAAGCTAGATGCAAAGACAAGAGAAGATTTCTGCCAAACCTCCCCTCTCCCCTAGCTTCTTTCGTCCCACAATGTAGGTAGTTGCTAAGACACCTGAAAAAGAGTTCAAGTCTTGTTTGGGAATACATTAATGGTCATCTTTGCAGAAGATCCAGGTGTAAATAGGTAGCTGGTAAGCAAAGGTTGTTGGATTTAATGCTAACAACATCACTCCTTTGTGTGCTGTTGGCATGCAACTGGTATTTTTTTACTGGGCTAACCTCAAGCCAGCTGCAGTGTGGAGGACCTTGTCTGTTAGACCCTAACTTTTACATGTTCGCATCAGTCTGTGGTGTCATCCAGGCATGACGACGTGGAGAACACATCTTGAAGCGTGATGAGGATAATTCAGGGTATGACCGCAATGAATTCAGAAGGGTCTGTTTGCAATGTGGAGGTATCTATGCTAACGGCATGCTAGCTGGACAGCAATCTCCCTGGGGTGAGGTGGACAAGAGCAGTAATGACTCTGTTCTTCAGCCGAACTTTGTGCTGCTGGGATACGCACACAAATACCTTTAAGTGGTAGATTGCTGTAGTGCCTTAAGACGTTACTGTGCCCCATGTGTTTGTCACAACTGCTCTGCTGGAAGTTACTGCCCTCACAACTCTGTTAGAACAACAGTCTGCTTAACTGCTTAATCCATGGGGTTTGCTGAAAGGGTTTACACTGCTGTGTGTGCTAGCATGCCAGGTTTTGCTTGATGTGGGTTAGGGAACACTCACAGAGAAGCTGGCAGAGCTCTGGGGACAGTAACCTGTAACAGGTGGTGCTGGGAAGAGAAGGACATCTTATAGTGTCCGCCTAGATCAGCAAAGGACATATGCCCACAGCTACAGTCACCACAGCCCATTCAATAACATCTTTGCTCAGCCTGCCATCAGGAGAGACCAGCAAATGCACAATGAGATGCAGTGAGCTTCTGCAATGAGGGTGTTTCTTAAATTAAACTGGGACTCCGAGTTGGACCTGTTCATAGGAACCTCAGAGTTAACTGTTACAATTTCAGAGGCACGTCAGATGTCACAGGGACTGCTAGTTATAGCACAGTCCTATATCCTACATGGTGCTAAAAATGGGAGATCCACCGTGGAGCTGTCTCAGCCAGCCCACTTCACAGACATATTGGAAATCCATTGGGTAAAAACAGGGCCAGCATCCTAGAAACTTCAAAAATACAAAAAGAAGGGCCTCATTTAACAGGAAGCATACTGAACTGAACTCATTCCGTATCCTTTCTTGAACTGAGTACTCCATGGGGAACAGATTAAAATGGGGTGTGTGGGAAGCATGCACAGTGCAAAAAACAAACTGGCAAACTTACTGAATTTCCACAATTACAGTCTGTACAAAGCCTGTTAATTTGCTGAAGGCTTCCTCAAACTGCAAAAGATAAATTAATCGGAGTTAAAGGCAAGCAGAAACATAGATCAAAATCACATGAAGCACTGAGGCTTCAGCTGTAAAGTTTTAATCCAGAACATGCTACTGTAGGCACAAATAAAGCAAGCTGATCTGTCACATCCACTGTGCAAGGTATTGCAGAAGAGGAGCGGTGGGGTGGTGCTGTAAAATGGGGAGTACAGGACAGCAGTGGAGGGATGGAGAGACACGAGTTGCATTAATGTCAGGCAGTGTATTAGGGTTGACCGGCTGGACAGCTATAGATATTCCCTTGCAGATTCATCACTTAGAAGGGCATCTCCACGGTACCAACCTACGTACAAGTAGAAGGAAGAGAGAGAAGTAGGCATCCTTACAGATGGCATGTGTCCCTAAGATGCAGTGAAGTGGGATCATCAGGGGGTTGATCTTGTGGGGAGAAGCACAGCACTGGAGGTTGGATGGGGTCAGTAGAAAAGTCACTGCTCTCCCTCACCCCGTGTGAAGCAGGGAATTACTGGTGGAGGCAGCTGCCTCCAGCTGCCACACAAGCAGGAGGCACCATGAGAAAAGGATATGATGTCTAAGTCTTATGAAATGAAAGATAAACTATCCTTCCTTGTCATAAAATAAAAATTATTTTCTATGCTATTTTCACTTTTGCATACTATTACATATCTATTCTAGTGCTGCATATCATGCACTTCTGTAGCCATGTTATGAAAAAATGTTGGACAAAAAAATTGAGGAAAATATTTTTTAACATTCTGGAGGGACAATTTTTGGTTACTTTCTGATAAAACATTCATAGGAAGCAATATAATAACATGAAGAATTTGATAACAAGTTTTGATGAATTCTGATTAATATTTGGTGAATACTTTTTGATCATCTGTCTGGCAGAGTTGCATACCTCTTCTTCCAGAAAGTGACACAAGCAAATCCACTTGTTTCAACATAGCAGTATAAATTAAACCATTCATCTTATTTCCCCAGGAAATCCATTACAAGATTTTATGTATAATCATAGAATGCTCAAAAATGTGTAATATCCATTTCACTAATAGCATTAAAATACTAATACTAGTATGCTTACAGAAGTGGCTTATTATTTAGGTATTTAGACACAGCTGGACAGCCATTCTGAAAAGTTTGTGCTGTGTGGACATGATAGCTTTCTTTAAAAAAAAAAAAAGTTGTTCATTTTTACTCATACCACTGAGTATTACTGAACACTCAGCAAACAGCGGAGATCAGAAAATAAATGGGTTGGAAAACTCACTCAGCCCCATGGTTTCTGGAGAGGGAATGGTGAAAGATACAGAGCAATTTATGTGATAACTTCCCAGAATAGAAGTGGCAGTAAAAATGCAGTTATGACTTATTTCATCCCTTTACTCCAGCAAGAGCTATGCACGTACTCATCTGAGGGCAAAATTCAAGTCTTTTATGAATAGGTCTAAACTAGTGTGAAGCATTCTTTGAAAGAAGTAGATTTCTCAAGTGAAATTATCCTAGGCTCCACATTAAAGGCAGCGTGTATACCCTCTGTCTGCATGACATTCAGGAAAGCATTAAATATACACAACACGTTTAAAAAAATATCACTTACAAACTGTGTTATATTTTGGAACACCTCTTCATACTGCACAGAATTTACAGTTTGAACACTATTACTGTACAATTCCTTCAGGGTAATGACCCCTGGGAATACTTTCCCTGGAATGAGAACAGAGAACATTAATTAATTAGAAAGTATTCAAGTAAGTTGGGTTTCACCTTAGAGTCCTCCAGCCTTCAGAGATGGGGAAATACAATGCAGAAATCAATCAGTGCTATTTTTCATATACTGGAGGAATCAGTAGGGGACAAATGTTTACTCAATCAATTCAGCCACAATGGGGGACGTACTCTGGCTACCTGGGAAGCAGGCAGGATCCTGGGCTCAACCAAACTGGCCAGACTATGAAACTGAATAACATTAAACTGTAAGCATGGCCTGAAGCTACCAAAGACTCCATCTGAGGTGTTACAGCATTTAGTGAGAAAATACCTATATTAAGGACTTAAAATTTGCAGTTGCAGCCACTAAGCAGCCAATGTGGTTCACCATATCTGAGGAAGTGATTCAGTATCTACCTGCTGCTTTTGGCTCTCAAGTAAATTTGAGAATCCTGCCTGCTGGCACTTACATAAGAAGCCCCATTTTCTCACACACTTGGCTGTTAGCAGCATCTCAGAGACGCGCTTCAACAGGACTGTGATGAGTGTTTAGCAATAGGGAAAATCAAGCCGGTTGTTCAGAGGCCTTCATGGATTTGGGCCTTTTTAAGTCCTGGCCATTAATACTGATGTCAGGCTTACAGTTGCATTTTTTCCTGCTTTTCACCCATTTTAATCTCCAGCACCCCTGACAGAGATCTCACCTTTTTTTCCTAGCACATTAACTTCTTTGGCTGTTACTGTTTTGTGAGATAACAGTCTAGGTCATTGTAGCAGTGGCTGTCAGCAAAGCAAGGCATTGTTCAGCAGTCACTTTCTCAGACTTGATTATATTCTCAGTTACAACATGAGAACAAGGGATAGGGGAAGAAAAATTCACCTGAGCAGTTATCTGTGAGGTAACTAAAAATATAGATTGCCCTTCTGCAACTCACCTCTGTGACAATTGTTTTTGCTGTAGTAGAATCCGTATTGGCACAGGCAGGTAAAAGTGCTATTTAAAGCAACACATTGAGCCAAATATGTTCCACAAGGGTCTGGGTTGCACAAGTGGCCTGATACAAAGATGAAAGATAATTGACATCAGGAGTTCTATGAAATTGCAATAGCCAGATCATATATATAGTAGTTCATATATACTTCTACTAAAGGAAATTAACAAGTATGTTTTATAGAGTATAGATGCAATTAAAGAGCACATGACTATGTCTTCCTTGCTTAATGTATGTAGAGTAACTCTTTTCCCTACACAGTCTAGCAGGATATCACAGTGAGGACACAGAGCAAGGCTGAAATTCATTATCTGTCATACTGAGCATTCACAATCTAACTCTACTTAATACAACTAAAACCAAAACCAAAAAAAAAGTATATTGAGGGTTGCCAAAATCAGTGAATAAGTTAGAAAAAGGCAGACTACGATAACCTGTGCATCTTAAACACTTCACTGCTATGTACTTGCCTTATTATAATCATATTATAAGCACAATAAGAAGGAGAAAACACTTAAAAATATGTGATAGCAAATCCACCAGAAGAATGAAATTTAGGGAGCGACAAGACACTAGAAAAATCTCAAGTATCTTTTAAATTTAATTTTTTATAGGGTATGCACTTTGCCTAAAATGGACACAGTTATACTTTCTCTGAGTAAATACATATTCTGTAAGGATTTTAAAATATGTATTTTGAATATATATATAATTTCTTAATTTCTAAGTAATTAAAAGTTATATTTCAATATATATTATATATAGGATGGTAATTACAGATCTCTTCCAAGTCACCAATTTCTACATTTCACCCTGCCTGGCTTCTTTCACTTCACTGTACAGGTACAACCTCATAGATGAGGTAGAAGATTTTCTGTGCAATGGAGAAAAACACATTAACTCCCTTTCATCCCCCCGAAAGTGGAAAGGAAAACACTTAAAGAAGTTTCATTGGCTAGAGGGCTCATCTTGAGATATTGTGTTTCCAGAATGCCTATGTAAGGCAAATTGTCTTTCTGGAGGGAGAGACCCCAAGTAGAAAGCAACAAAGTTTATCAGATCTTCCCCAACACATTCCCCTTGCAGCAAACGCCAGCAGGGAAAGAGGGAAGAGTGGAGAGGATCCACAGCCTTCGTCTGGGGACCTTTGTCTCCCCTGGGAGAGGAACTCGGGAAACGTGGGCAGGGGAACATGTCCCTGCCTGTGGGAGCCGCTTAGCTCCCTGGGAACGAGCTATGCCAACCTGTCCTCATAAGGGGCTGCCTGAGGCCTTTTT
>VYZW01010797.1:13738-34963 GCA_013401315.1 Balaeniceps rex | reverse complement strand
GGAACTAGCATCTTTGAGGTATAATTTAGGGATTTGAAAACTCGGATACTTTAACTTTTAACTACACAGTATGTTTGTTACAAAGCAGGTGTAGGGAAGCTGCTCTGTGGTCTTGCTTACTTTGCTTCTGTTATTGCTAAATATTGATGTATAGTCTTGTCTCCTTAGTTCTTGCTGGCACATTCTTACTGTTATCAGTTCTTAAATCTGTTTTTCATTCTAGTCTTTCTGTTACTTCCCAGGGAAGTGGCTGCAGTTTCTTTACTAATTTTTCAAGGATTTTATCTTTATTTCTACCAGTAGCCTGAACAGTACAAGGCAGCTTCCTTCTTTTTGTCCCCACATCTTACATCCACAGAAATTTGAAGAACCCTAAAATTGCTTTGTTTCTGGAATTTCCCAATCGGGAAGCTCAAGAGGAGCTTTGAAAGGAAATATTTCTTGTCTTGTCCCCACAAGGGACACCTTTTGTCCATCACAAGGTGATGACTTGTCACCTATTTGCAGCATTCTTCACAACCCATGTTCTAGTAATAAGACTGCTTCTCTGTACCTTAGCTTTTCTATTTACAATGACAGATAACCCTGAAACGAGACACAACTGGCAATGTGGTTACTTGTTTGACTTTTCCTAATCAAGTCACCAGTGTCTGTGTGTCTGTAGAGCCATTTCTCAGTTACAGCACCTCTTACCCAGTCTGGTTCTGAACAGGGACCCTGTGTGTACTAAGATTTTTTTTCAGTCAAATGAGGAATCTTCTGGGATTCGAAGGAGAAACAAAGAACTCAGTTATAAAAATGCCTTTTGCTTTGAAGTGGATATCTAGCTAGTATTGACTAGAAATACTTCCTTCATGAAATGCTTATCAGTTTGGAGTTCATGTAGTATCTTAAACCCACTGTATTTGATAAACACTGGAGTTTGTAATATTTTAAAAACAACAGACTGCAAGGTTCTGCATAGAGCAAAACTTACATTTGCATAAGTAGTAAGGGTGAAAGGGAAGGAGTAAGCAGAATAATTGAGAAAAGGTCCCTCAGAGACGAGCAACAGGTATACTCCAATATGCAAAGAAGATGCTTTGCATAATGCTTTAGTGCTTGGAAGGGTATTCATAGTCTCAATAAAGTGGATATAAATTTTGTCCTTTACTTTTAAAGGGACTACCTGTAGATTTCAGATGTAAAGAACAAGATTTTCAATAATCTGAATAATTTTCAGTAGTCTCATGTGACATTCCATAACACTATCGCTCCTCTAAAGAGAAATAAATAATAGCAAAATAAAGCCTTCATCCAAATTCCGTATGGGAAATAACTGAAGCAGAGCTGTAAAAACTAGTAAGCAAAGGATGCCAAGCCTTTAGTTGAGCAACTATTAATAATCTGAAATCTGGTTGGATTTGTCAGATAGACAAGTAGAGGCATCTTCTTCAGATACTGACTGCTCTGCCAGCAAAAATTTAATATTATTGGAAATCTTGATTCAGCTTGAGAGGCCATTCTGCATGGGTTATATGACTGAATTATATCTGGTATGAGCTTGAACATGGTAGGAATGAAAATGAGATATTGTTATAGATAAGGGCCATAGTGAGTTAGTGATCACTCCATAAAATGCAGGATAAAAGGAAAGTGAAGTCATTTAGAACATCTTTACAGTTCTTTTTTAAAAAAAAAAAAAATCAAACAAACAAAAGTCAGGGACAAAACACCTCCAGGTTAGGAGAAAGATCATGTCACATAAGCATGTGTTTCCTAGTACATACATACGAGGATGTTTTGGTTAATTGCACTGCTGAACGGGGCAGGGGAACTGGTCACAAATGACTTGGAGAAGGCCAGTGTACTCAATGCCGCCTTTACTTCAATCTTTATCTGTAAAACTAGCCTTCAGGAATCCCAAGCCCCTGAGACCCAAGGGAAAGTGTGGAACAAAGACGACTTACCCTTGGTGTAGGGGACCACCAGGTTGGGGAGCACTTAAACACACAGTTTGTTTAAGTAAACATACCCACAAGTGCTGAGGGAGCTGGCTGATGTTATTGTACAGCTGCTCTCAATTATCTTTGAATGTCATAGCAATTGGGAGAGGTACCTGAAGACTGGAAGAGAGCAAATACCACTCCTGTCTTCAAGAAGGACAAAGAAGAAAGATTCAGCTAACTACAGATTGGTCAGCCTCACTTCTGTCTCTGGGAGGGTGATGGAGAAAATCCTCCTAGAAAGCATTTCCAAACCCACGAAGGACAAGAAGGTGATTGGGAGTAGTCAGCATGGATTTACAAAGGCGAAATCATGCTTGGCCAGCCTCCGTTGCCTTCTCCAATAAGGTGACTAGCTTGGTGGATGAGGAGAGAGCAGAGGATATTGTTTACCTTGACTTTAGTAAAGCCTTTGACACTATCTCCTATAACATCATCATAGATGGGCTGACAAAGTACAGGTTAGGTAGGTGGACTGTGAAGTGGATTAAAAACTGGCTGAACGTCTGGGCCCAGAGGGTTGTGATCAGAGGTGCAAAGTCCTGTTGGAGACCAGTAACAAGCGGTGTACTCGAGGGCTCAGTACTGGGGCCAGTACTCTTCAACACCTTCGTTAATGACCTGGATGATTGGACAGAGCATACCCTCAGCAAGTTTGCAGATGATACAAGACTGGGAGAAGCAGCTGATACACCAGAGGGTTGTGCTACTATTCAGAGGGACCTCAACAAATTGGAGAACTGGGCAGAGAGGAATTTTATGAAGCTCAGCAAGGGGAAATGCAAAGTCTTGCATCTGGGGAGGACTAATGCCAGGCACCTGTACCTGTTGGGGGCTGACCGGCTGGAGAGCAGCTTTGCCTAGAAGTATCTCAGGGTCCTCATGGACAATAAACTGGCCATGAGCCAGCAATGCACCCTTGCGCAGAGAAGACCAACAGTATACTAGACATTGCCACCAGGTTGAAGGAGGTGATCCTTGCTCTCTACTCATCACTAGTGAGGCTGTATCTGGAGTATTGTGTCTGGTTCTGGGTTCTCCAGTACAAGAAAGATATGGATGTACTGGGAAGACTCCAGCAAAGGGCCACAAACATGATTAAAGGTTTGGAGCATCTGACATATGAGGAGAGGCTGGGAGAGCCGGCACTGTTCAGCCTGGAGGAGACCAGGCTCAGGGGCATTTAATCAGTGCACAAAAATACCTGATGGGAGGGAACGAAGACAGGGCAGACTCTTCTCAGTAGTGCACAGTGACAGGACATGAGGCAATGGATACAAAACACATGAGATTCCACCTGAACACAGGAAAACACTTCTTTTACTGTGAGGGTGGTGACACACTGGAATGGGTTGTGCAGAGAAAGGCGGTGGAGTCTCAATCTTTGGAGATACTCAAAACCCACCCAACTGGACACGGTCCTAGACAATCTGCTCTGGCTGACCCTGCTTGAGCAGGGGGTTGGACTAAATGACGTCAAGAGGTGCCTTCCAGCATAAGCAATTCTGTGATTATTCTGACCTGTGCAAACTGAACAAACCTGTTTGCTGTCTATGTATTTGAAGCTTTGTTGTACAAAGTTATTTGAGCAGTCTTGGCTATTATGAAGTATAGGAAACATTTTCAAGAGGATGCTTATGTTAAACTTGATTTATTGGTTCTCAATGCATTGTTCATCTGGTTAAGTATTGTGCTTTTCCTTTTGTGTTGGTGATCATGGTGGGTGTCTGAAAGCATCAAACTACTTTAGATATCACACAGGATCTGCCTTGATCAGTAGTTGAAATCCATGATGCAGATAAAGGAATTGAGAAATAATAGGTGCTTGAGTTCCTCTAAACTTTAAGTACTTCAGCGGTTTTCATTTTTCTGAAAATATTATTATTTCTAGTTGGAATTTGCTGTAAACTAACCATTTTTAATATGTGTATGTATCTATATATATAGATATATACACATATGTATGTATATGTATGTCTATAATATATGTATATGTGTGTGTATATATATGTATATATAGAGATACACATGTGTGTATATATACACACACACATGTTTATGTATGCATATCTATGTATAAGTAAATACATACATTTATATGAAAAACGAAGTACTTAAATAGCATCCATGTGGAGTCCTGCCTGCAGTGTTTTATATTGGGGGAGCAGCCCAACCACGTTGCTGGGGTTTTTCTCAGATGCATCTTGACAGACAGAAGTCCTCAGCTTCAGGTGGGTTCTGTGAAAGCCACGTTTGTGGGCTGGTCACAGTGCATCACCGCTCGTTACTGAAGGGAACTTCAGGGAGGTACCTCCAAATTCTGCCAGGTTGATTAGTGTCACTTATTTCCCTCCAAACATGTACATGTATGTGTACAAATGCTTCCTTGAAGATTTGCTGTAATATTTGATCCTTTTGCCCTTCTTTTCAAACATCGTGACTGTGTTCAGGTGTGATAGCTAGGGGTAAGCAAAATTATTCAGCCTCACTGGTATCAGATTAATAGAAAATCCCAGTGCAGGATAGTTTTTAATAATCAGTATTGCCATGGAGACCCTGTAAGGCCTCTTCCATTCGTATTTATGTTTATCTTGTTAGGTGGTCAGTTGGCTCTATAGAATACCTTCAATAGGTTTAATTAGTCTAAATCATGGGCAAAAAAAAAGTTTATCATATATGGCTTTAAAAAACTGAGTATGATAAAAATATGTAACTTTTTCATGTTGTGAGCTTTCCTGATGCCAAACTTCATTGCTTTGTATTTTCTGAACTATTTAGAATTCATCTTTATTTTCTAAAAATTAAATAGCTCAGTGTAGACAGGATATGTTCCCAGCAGCTCTCTTCAGAGGTGTCTTCCATTCGTCAATTAAAGAACATTAAAGGTATATATTTCTCCACATTCAGAAAGGAAAAAACCAAGGAAGGTTTGTTTATTTTGAAAACTTTACTGTCATAGGTTCCTAATCCCATGCAATGCTCTCTTCTTTTGCAGGACTCCGAGGAGGAAGACAGTGAATTGGAGGCCATTAATAAGAAGCTAAGTCCACAAAGTTTTCAAAATTTCCGGCCTTATGTACCAGAGGAGTTCGCTGACTTCAGTGTTTACAATGCTAGCCTGGAGAACAGGGAATGGTTTTCTTCTAAATCAGACTTCATGAGTTCACGTGTTCTTGAGAAAGAGGTATCCCGCAGCCCCACCACTAGCAGTATTACTAGTGGCTACTTTTCCCACAGTGCCTCTAATGCTACTCTGTCTGACATGCTTGTTCCCTGTAGTGATAGCACAGACCAGCTAGCCAGTCACACGAAGGAGCTGGACTCTAATGATCCCTCAGGATCATCTCTTGCACATGATTTGAGATCTTCAAATAAGGAATGTCGAGAGTCAGAGAAGGAGTTAGTGAGAGAAAAGTTACCTGTGTTACCACTGAAAGAAAACAGTGCCTTAACGGAACAAGTACCACTGTCCCTGGGTGCCACTGACAGAGACTCTCAGCGGTTACCCAGAGCTGGATCATTTTCGGCTTTAAGTTCCTTGGATGGCAAAAATACCTGCCGTACAATTGAATTTTCAGCGCGTGAAGCAACAGTTGAGCACACGACAGACATTCTGGAAGATCACTCCTTTACAGAGTTCATGGGCGTCGAAGATGGAAAGGACTTTGACCATTCCACAGCTCCGCAGTCATGTTCCCTTGGGTCCTCTAATGGAGTGAGCGCCTCGGAGGTACCCCGAGGCACTGACAAGGAGCAGAGCACATGCGCGGGCCAGCTGAGCTCTGCAGCAGCAGCAGGTGACCGGCTTGCGGACGCTGTGGAAAGCCCTTTGTGTTCTGTACCCGTAAAAGAGACTTCACACCATGAGACTTATCCTGATACTTCCGTAGACGATTTTATTGGGAAGGACCACTTGGATGGTTCCGATTGTGAAGAAGGTGCTTCCGCAGATCAAGCCCGTGTCTTGCCTAGCTGGGTGGCTGTGGGTGAACAAGTCTGTGTTGGAAGTAATAAGATGGGCACGGTGAGATACGTTGGAACGGTGGATTTTTCGGCTGGAGTCTGGGTTGGAGTTGAACTAAATGTTCAGCTGGGTAAGACTAAATATGCTCTGGGTTATCTATGCAGCTAGCCTGATCTATTTTTAAAGTTGCACTGCAGTCATATGCTGTTCAGTCCTGGGAACTACCTCCAATTTCATGTAAGCTTGTTATTTGATACACCCAGTTCTAGGCTTTCTGTTTATTGGGATGCTTTGATTAATTTTTAGCTGTCTGAAAGCCATGTTGTTCTTGCTTTATGCAGAATAGTGCTTTTGCATGTTGTGGTAGTTCCTGTTGGTACCCGTCTATTTTTGTAGATCAGAAAAACAAGCAAAGCCTAAAATTGGCAGATTTTTTTTTTTTAAATCAACATGCATGTTCGTGGGCAGTACTAATAATGGACATCACTTGCCAAATAGGTTTGCTGTCTGTAGCTCCCAGATCTCTCTCAATTATAGAGCACAGGTTTTCTTTAACTTCAGTTCGGTGGGGTCAGAATAAGTTGATACTCTGCAGGTGTTAAGACAGAATTCCTACAGGAATGCTTCAGATCTTTTAAAAAGATTATGTTTTTAGTGGTTTAATAGATATTAACACTGATATTAGAAGTTTCTCTGGCAGCTAAGTTTTAAGCTTTGTAAGCAATTGGTTTTGAGGATAGTTTGTTTTGTAAAACGAACAAATGTTTGACTTTTTAAACTGTTAGTTAACAAAGTCACATTTTAGGAAATCATCTTTTTGGTCGCAATTCAAGCCCTCCTTTCCAGGTTGTGTTCTCCCTAGTGTAGGGTATGCATCTGGCTTCACCACTCAGCATTAACAATCTTGACTATTTGACAGATAGACAAAGATACTTAAGCTTCAATGCTATAATTGTATATGTTAACGAAAGTACCAACAATTAATTCTATGCACTTATTTTCATTGAAGGGAAGCACGATGGAACTGTAAAAGGCAGAGAGTACTTCCACTGCAAACCACGACACGGTGTCTTTGTTCGTCCTGGGCGCCTCAGCAAAGCACCAGCTTCTGCAAGGAAATGGAGTAGCACCTCACGGTCTCAGGCGTCTTCCACTACAGAGAAACGGAAAAGTTCTGTGCTTCAAGGCTCATCATCAGCTCCTAAAACAGGAGGAGAAGTCCTCTGCCATTCAGGAGATGCAGCGGCTTCTGCTTTTTCTAGGAAACAGGAAAACAGGAAATCTTGGATTAACTAAACTGCAGTATTTTTGCACTTACTACACGCATCACTGTGTAGAAAACTTTATGGATTTTTGAAGCTATTGTACATTTTAATCTGTCCATACGGAATGTGTATTCTCTAGAGTCCTTGACTTCTCTAATTTTTTATAAATAATATATATTATATATATATATATGAATGTGTATCTATAGTTTGTCTGCCAGTGGGCAGATACGGCTGCACACTAAAATACAGTTAAAGCTGATCTGTAGATATCTGCGGTACTGGACTATTTGTTATACAACAACTTGGGAGATATATTTTAAACAACGAAAAATATTTTATTGTGGAAAAAACAGGATGTAAATCCATATTTGGAAAAAAAAAAAAAAGCTACGGTTTGCTGTTCTTAATTACCAAAGAACTTGTTTTAGACTGACACATTTGCTGTTTATATCTTTCTATTGTAAATGTTTTAACTGATAACTAGGTGCCACGTTTCTTTTAGTCACTGGGCACCGTGCAGCCTTATGTTCCGTGTTTAAGCACACTGAAATATCCAACTGCTTCGTATTTTTTGTCTTCCTAGAGGCCTGCCACTGTGCTGGCTTGGCATTGGGTTGAAATGACTAACAATGCCTGGAGCTATACGTCTGGCATTTCATATGTTAACATAAGCCAGCCGGGCAGTTTGACTGCAGAACCAGTATTACTGCAGGGGTGTGAGAGGACAACATCTTGGGGGTTTGGGGGGGTTGTTTTTTTGGGTGTGGGGGGGAAGTGGGGAAACACAGAAGCAGTAAATGGATCAAGACTGCAACCTTTGCACTTGTAACTTGCTGGTTATTATCAAGATGAAATAGAACCTGCTAAAGTAATTTTAATCTGTAAAGTTTATTGTAATAATGGGAATGATGGAGGGATTTGTGTCTGGTGCTCATGAATTCCTAAGAAGGTTGTTCCACATGTAGATACTGTAGATGCCTGTACAAGCGTTCTGGATATTTGTAAAGTAACATGGTAAAAAATGAGTGAAGTGAATGGCCTGCTGTATCTGTTCTTTGTTTCTTAGCAAGTGAATGATTGAGATACCTGGGACCTTACTGAAAAGCTGCTGTTCTTTCTTTGATTGTTGTGTATAGTAAGCGGACTCTCGTATTTTACCATTTGCTGTAAAGAACTGTAATTTATATACTGCCATACTGTATTTAATTGGTACAGACCTATTGTGTGTTAGAATACAGACTGTTTACTTGGGATTTGGAAAAAAAAAGTTTTGCTCATATTTGGTACGATTAGGTTTCGTGGTCAAATAGTAAGCTGTTTCTAGCTGACGGCACTCAAATGCAGAGTGCTTTGTAAAAAATGCTGAAGGACAATATGATTGGAAGACTGGCTGGTATTAACCTGTTTTAACACTGACCGGTTCATGCAGCGTTAAGAGCAGCCCCTGTGGATAGACGTTCCTCACCTGCTGCTTCGCTCCCCGTCCTGTGAAGGAAGGGGAGAGGAGCTGGGGAGCTCCTGCCAGAGCATGGTGTTATGTGGGTCAAGGGGAGAGAGGGGACAAGTTCCTGGAAGACAGACAGGACAGACTTATTGCTAAATATGTAAATGCCTCAGCTGAGTACAACATGGTTGGCAGCTGGGAGGGTAATGTGCTGGGGGGATGCGAAGTTCAGTGTACTTGCCCTTGACATAGCTTTTGGCTCCCCTGAGACAGGATTCTTAGGTGTTCGTTGATTTTGGTGGAATGAATATCTTTGCAGAACGTTTCATACTTCGGGTGTCCGCCTAGAGTTGCTCTCACTGCGTTAATGATACTGCTGCTGGAGGAAATTACCAGAATAGAAAAAACGCTTTATGCAGAAGTGTTTTATCAGCACAGATGGTCCTATAACACTGCCAGGTACCTGCACCCAACACCGTGCTCTTCAAGTTAATTTTAGGTGTCACTTTTATCTTTTTATAATGCTTTTTAGAAAATATACACTCACATGTGTGTGTGCACACAGATTTGCATAAACATATTTGTCCAAGGCCACTACAAACAATTTTCAAAGCTAATGTGACCATTTTCTTATGGCAAAGGCACGGTATTTACACCAGGTTAGCATCAGCTAAGCTAGGCTCTTCATGGTTTCAGACCTTTGAGAATACAGAATGCATGATTGCTGAAGAAACACTGGAATAATTTTGCTGCTTGGGGTATACAATCTATACATGCCAGAGAAACCTAAGCAAGCCAGCCTACTTTCGTGCTGTACACATTTCACATAACCTATGCTGTCATGACTTCTGTTATTATTGAAAGACCTGTACTTCTGCAAACCTTGCATGTTAATGCATCCTGCCCTGGGTTAATTTGAAGTTAGGAGGAGTATATCTACTGAGTGCGATGAGCTAATGTAGAAATGCAAGCATTTTAGATGATACGCTCCTCAAACTCTGGTACACAAACACAGAAGCAGTTTTCCTATTAGTAATGTTAGGCTAGTAGCTTGCTGTCTTGAACTTCGTAATCAGTGGAATAATATTGTGGTGATAGTCTAACTGTAAATTGCTTTTTTCGTTTGTTTTTTTAAATATTACCTTAGCCAGCATCTAAAATACACTGCCTAATAAGCAGGATGTACAATCCCTACTAAGACCTCGATTTAAAAAAACAAGCCAGCCCCAGTCATAATACTGAATAATGTAGGGTAGAGCCGATCCCTCATTCGTCTGAGTCGCCAGAACAAACCTGTCGTCTCAGTGGTTTCCCCAGTCCAGCGAATTATCTGATTTTGACCATCAGGATAGTTAGAGTGCTGAATGAGATCACGCCGACCTTTATCTTGTTTTCTGAATTGGTTAATGTGGTGGTGGTTTCAAGCATACATGCCTTTATGGAGATTCAGCCAGAGCGCTCAGAGAACAGCTGTTACAGTCCCGCAAGCGAGAGCGCAGTGTTTAATCAGTGCTGCTCACTGTCCCAAATGCTCCCTCACGAAAGGCTTCCTTCATGCTTGCAACTAGAGGCAGAATATTACATGCGGTTATGATGTAAGTAACCAGAAGGGCCGTGAAGCGGTGTGATGAATGAAACGTGGGCTGCAAGCCCCTGGGCGCACTGCCCGCCCTGCCTTGGCGTTGCCTGTCCCCCTTGCTTCCCTCCTATGACTCCCTGTGCCCTGCACCTAGGGACCGGGTCCCAGGCAGAAGCTGCTCCCTGGCTGAAAAACAAGCTAAAACCAGCTTTCCTCATAAAAACCGTGGAAACTGAGAGTGAGGCGTCCCAAGTCCTGTCAGCCTTAACACCGGCTGCAGCCTCCGCAGGGCCGGCAGTTTTGTGAACAGCGAAAGGCGAGGCCGGGGCGGAGCGGAGCGGAACGGAACGAGGGCCGGCCCCCGCCGCAAGGTCGGGGCGGGACGTGCGGCGCCGCACGCCTCGGCCTCGGCGCTGCAAAACAGCGGCCGTCGCCGGTCCCCGCCGCTGAGGTAAGTACCCCCAGGCGGGGCACGAACCGGCGGAGCCGGGGCCTGCCCCGGGGGGCCGCGCAGGCGGACGGAGCCGCGCCGAGGGGGAGAAGGCAGAAGCCGCCGCCTCCCCCTCGGCGCGGCTCGGTCCGCCCGGTTCCTCGTCGCCCTTCCGCAGGCGGGCAGTTGCACGTACGGTGCGTTTTCGTGCGTTAGTGAATGTCTTTAGCAGCCTTGGAGCAGAAATTGTTCCCTTCGATTCTTAACTGGAAGCAGGAGAAAAAAAAAAAAACAAACCCACGAGTAAAACAAACCCACGAGTAACGCGTGGGAATTCCTTACAGGGAGGTTGCAGAAATACGCTCTCTAAATGGGCCGCTTGCCTTTCATTTATTTCTTCGCAGGTAAAGTGCTTCCGAGTGATGCTGATGAGTCTCTTCCAATTTACCGCTAGAAGGTTGGTTTCTCAAGCGTATTGCGGACTTCAGGCTGCTGCTTCAAAGAAACAGAGATTTTGCTTGGAAATGGCTCGTCCTAGTTCAAGTAAGACATCTATTTTGTTTCCTTTAGTACCCCGGAGAGGTGTTTAAGCTAGATTCGAAGTTCTGAAAGGTTTCATGTAATAGGCAGAATCTATAGTTTAATTCAAAATGTTTAGAAGAGCATGAAGTTGATTTTTTTTTTTCCCCAGCTGCTAAAATATATCTTCTATGGACAGTTCTAAAAACCCTGGTATAGTTGCAGTTAGTGTGGTTGCCTGCTTTTAGTATTTATAATTTATGTATGTAAACATGTGCTAATTAATTGCATTTCCGTTTCATAATCCTAATGGGCAATAAAACTCAGTCCTCATTTTTTTGTACAAGAATTATGGAGGGCCTCAAGCAATTTGTAACAACTCAGGAGCAGCGTATTGGGTAACTCCAGGAGCCTTGTTCAGTCTGGTAGTAGTAAATATTCTCTCTTTGTTTATTTGGAGTGTTTTTTGGTTTCGTTTTTTAATCCAAGGATGTGTTTTAATTTGAAAACCGCATACAGAACTTCACAGGTATAATAGTAAAATCCCTAATGGTTAGGTAGCCGAGGTGCACTTGCTTTTTCTGCCATCTGGAGCATCAGTGTTTGGCCGCTGTCAGAGACGGGAGGCTGGACTAGGAGGACTGCTGGCCTGGTCTTTACACATTCAAGGGCTCTGTGAGGTTTGGCTTACAACAGCAGACGGGGCATCAGAAATCGTGGTGTTCTCTGTCCAGTTCTACAGTACTCATGCTGTGGGTCTTGCGACTTCTCCGGTGACTATCTCTCCTTATAAAAAATTACCTGCCTTTGGTTAAAAAAAAAAAAAAAAGAACCATATAGTGATTATGAAGATTAGGGTTGTGATCAGCAGCTCAAAGTCTAGCTGGAGGCCAGTCACTAGTGGTGTACTGTAGAAGTCAATACTGGGGCCAATATTGTTTAACACCTTCAATAATGATCTGGATGATGGGGCAGAGTGCATCCTCAGCAAGTTTCTAGATGACACAAAGCTGGGAGGAGTGGCTGGTACACAAGAGGGTTGTGCTGCTGTCCAGAGGGACCTCGGCAGGCTGGAGGCATGGACTGAGAGGAACCTCATGAAGTTCAGCAAATGGAAATGCCAAGTCCTGCCCCTGGGGAGGAATAGCCCCATGCACCAGGACAGGCTGGGGCTGACCAGCTGGAAAGCAGCTTGGCAGGAAAGGCCCTGAGGGTCCTGGTGGTCCTGGTGGACACCACGTTGACCGTGAGCCAGCGATGAGCCCTTGTGGCAAGGAAGGCTCATGGGTGTCCTGGGCTGCACTTGGCAGAGCATCTCCAGCAGATGGAGGGAGGTGATCGTTCGCCTCTGCTCAGCCCTGGTGGGACACACCTGGAGTGCTGGGTCCAGTGCTGGGCTCCCCAGTACAGGTGAGACATGGACTTACTGGAGAGAGTCCAGCGAAGGGACACAAAGATGATTAATGGCTTGGAGCATCTGACATCTGAGGAGAGGCTGGGAGAGCTGGCATTGTTCAGCCTGGAGGAGACCAGGCTCAGGGGCATCTAATCAGTGCACAAAAATACCTGATGGGAGGGAACGAAGACAGGGCAGACTCTTCTCAGTAGTGCACAGTGACAGGACACGAGGCATGGACACAAATTAAAACACGCAAGATTCTATCTGAACACAAGAAAACACTTCTTTTACTGTGAGGGTGGTGACACACTGGAATGGGTTGTGCAGAGAGAGGCAGTGGAGTCTCACTTGGAGATCTCAAAACCCACCCAACTGGACACGGTCCTAGACAATCTGCTCTGGCTGACCCTGCTTGAGCAGGGGGGTTGGACTAGATGATCTCCAGAGGTCCCTTCCTACCTCAGCTCTTCTGTGATTCTGAAATACATTGCTTTAAAATTAATATCTGAAGTAAACCGGTAGAGATTTTTTTTGTCTCTCTTTAGCTAACCTGTTCCTTTTTAATCTTGTTTTCAGAAAAATGCAAAGGAAATTTCTCATCTTTTCCTCAAGTTACTTTACCATGCAGGGAAAAATTGAGGGAATATACATTCAAAAACAGAAAATAGGCAAGATGCCTCAGAAGGAAATGCCTTTTCCCAAATTACCTTAATTTTGAAGGTGATACTTTCTAACTAAACGTAAATTTTTTTCATCTCAGGATCTTACCTTATGATTAGGAAGCAAACTGTTCCTGGGTGGTGGTGGTGGTGGTAGCAGTTGTTATCACGGTAGCATCTAGTGTGGGGGTCTTAGTTTAAGGTTCTGTCTTTCAAGTATTGAGTATATTCATAGTTTAATACATTTTGCCCCACTGGGCTTGCTCACATGCATTTTTGAGGATCTCCAGGAATTGCCCTTCAAATTCCAACATACAGAAACTCAGAAATAAATTAGTATTCTGAAATTGAAGTCATGGGAGGTCTATGTGGAAGCTATTTCTGGATGCGTAAGTTTGCCAGTACTGTCTGTATGGCCTCTTATATAAAAGTATAAGTGTTTGAAAAGCTGTTTGTTTTTCCTCCCTGTGCATAGATATGGCTGATTTTCGAGAAGTGTTTGCCAAAGCGAAGCACATAGCCATTATCACAGGAGCTGGTGTTAGCGCGGAGAGCGGAGTTCCTACCTTCAGAGGGGCTGGAGGTTTCTGGAGAAAGTGGCAAGCCCAGGTACGTACTGGTGGCACGTGCCTGCGCAGCTGTGCTTCTCGATCCATCGGGTAGGTGAGCAGGCAGAGTCAGAAGAAGCTGGGTGCCTCAGATGGCGGAGGCGGTCCCATGGCGTTAAGGTGGGGACAGAGCTCCACCAACAGCCGTGCCTGTAGCTCTTCCCCGTGCCCTGGGGGTGCTGCTTTGTGCAGCTGCAGCTTCTTTTTCATTGTTTGGTTTATCGGTTGTTTGGGAAAAACGGTGGTTTTGCAGACAGCTCTGGGTCTTTCTACCGTCCTTGTTTTCTTGCTGCCTTGCAGCTTAGCTGTTTGCTCATCTTCTGACGCACTCACTGTTTTCCTACCTTGTGGGGCCTTTCCTGTTTTAAACTTGTAAGAACCTTTTACCAAAATAACAAAGGACAGAACCGATGAAACCGACTAGTTGTTTTTGTTCAATCTTGGTTTCTCATAATACTCTTTAAAAATGTTTTAGGAATTTTTTTGTTTGTTTGGTGGCAGGGTTCCTCACAGTCTTTAACTCTCCCACAAGCTCTGTCTCTCTTGCTGGTGTGATTTTGCCAGCGTTGGGAGCCACTGGCATGGGAGAGGAGGTGGAAGCAGACACTGGTGAGTGGAGTGGTGCAGCAGTGAGCACCAGCATGTGCGAGCTGTACAGGTGCCTCCCGAGTCTGGTCCTGCGTGGTGCTGCAGATGTTTCCAGTAACCGTTA
The DNA here is from genome assembly GCA_013401315.1 of Balaeniceps rex. Lineage (NCBI taxonomy): Eukaryota > Metazoa > Chordata > Aves > Pelecaniformes > Balaenicipitidae > Balaeniceps > Balaeniceps rex. Next base: position 20,396 of record VYZW01010797.1, on the reverse strand, counting down.
GACTGTCAGTAACTGCTGCCCCAAACACTGCAATCATGTTGGCTTTCTTTATGGTTTTTAATGACAGCATCCATGAAAGATTTGATGAAGTTGAGAAGGGCTCAGAGAGATGAGTTTTTCAAGATGGTTTGAATCTAAAGATGCTTTTTTTTTTTCCTTTCCGTGACTATTAATTCAAATAAAGCATGTGTGTATGTATAAGCGCCTGGTCCTTCTGCATCAGAAAGCTTGCATTCAGCGTTTTTCTGTCAGTAGAATTGTGCATTGAAGCATTAGACTGAGCTACTCTTTGATTTAAAAAAAAGATAAGGCAAAATTAAAGTTAGTGTGAAAAGTAGAGCTTAGATTTTACTGGCATGTAAAAGACAAGATGTTAGACTTTGTTTTGGACAATGGCTGTAATTCAGCTTTTGTTACACTTAAATTAAGGCAGAAAAGAAATTGCTAGCAAAGGAAATACATCCACACGATGCTGAGTTTTATGGCTGCTGTGGAAAAGAGTTTTGAATGCCAAAAATCGTGTGCATTGAAATAACTCATCTTCCTTTGTACTGTACTAAACTCCTAGTAGTTTGGTAGGGCAGCACAGAATAAGGTCCGAGTGCACTATGTAAAACCACATACCACATTATTGATGTCAGTTGTTTCCTCATTTAATGAGATACTTTGACTTGTCATCCTCGTAAGGGTTATTGAACTATATTCTTGTCGACTGCGTCTGGTTATAAATAATCTGCTTTTGATTATCATGTTACACTGGTAGCAGTGTAAGTGGCAGTATGCTAGCAGGCTTCATCTTGGGAGGGGATTTCCTTGCCCTTTCGTTGGCAGAATGAATCGTTACGTCTTTTCCAGGAGTTGGCTACGCCAGAGGCTTTTGCGCGAAACCCTTCTCGTGTGTGGGAATTTTACCATTACCGCCGGGAAATGATGTTGAGCAAACATCCAAATCCTGCGCATATCGCCATTGCAGAGTGCGAAAGGCGACTGAGCAAGCAAGGAAGGAGCGTTGTGGTCATTACTCAGAACATTGATGAACTACACCGAAAGGCAGGCACAAAGCACCTCTTAGAAATTCACGGTAAGAATCGGCTTACCTGTCTGCTACAGGCCAGCAAACCTGCGGGGGAGAAGAGAGAGCAGGATAAGTACTGGGAGAAAAGAAATTTGTCTTTAAAATGATAATAACTCGCATGAAGTTATGCACGTCACCCTGTTCTCTTTTGGAAGTTGTTTCAGGTACTTCATAGCCTCCCTTTATTTCTCATCTTTTTTTTTTTTTAATGGATCCTGACAGTACGCAGGAACTGGTTCTCCCTTCCCACTTGCTCAGTTTTGCCTCACGTCCACTTGAATACATGTGAATAGTGACACTTGGCTGATTTTGCTTAGAAAAGGGGGAAACAATCCATTGAGGACTTCTGTTCTGTGGTAGTGGTGGTGCCACACTGGTATTGCCGTCAATAAAAAGTGTTTTGGCAGGACTGGTCTCGCCAGCCCTGGTGCTTTCCGCTCTGCTACCTGCCGCTTTCCCTCTGTCCTGTCCTGTCCTGTCCTGTCCTCCAAAGACCCACTGGTGCGGTCCTTGGCTACAGGAGGAGGAAGGGGCTGGAAACATCTGAGGTTCCCTTACCTTTCTCTCCTACACCCGGCGGGACTCCCTCTCTCTTCACTGTTGTTAGGGGTATTCCTCGCTCCCGCCCTCTTTCCCACAAAGTGCCAGAGGAGCACAACACAGGTGCAGCACGTGGGGGTCAGCGGGGCTTTTGGATCTGAGGAAGTATACAGGTGTGGAGAGAACGAGGGCAAGGAAGCCCTTCTCCATCCTTCGATGTGCCCCCACTCCTCCTTTCTCCACTCCGCAGGCCCTGCCAGAGAGTGAAAGTCTCCCAGGACAAAGTCCCATCTATGATGCTTCTTAACTTTAGTATCACGAAAGGTTTAAATGGCATTTCCCACCGCTACTTTGTGATCTGGACACAGGAAACCTGCACAAATGGTTTTGCAGTTGTGGATCCAAGGGTAAAGCCTTGGGTATAGTTTAATTTTGATTATCCTTGTTCTTTACAAAATATAAACAATTTTAAACTCTGGTAATATTGCGCATCTCTACAGTACGTTACACTACAAAAGTCTTGGGGTTGGGGAGTTTTGCGTGAAACAAAACAGTGTCAACCAGCATGTATTTTTTTTTTTAAGAAAATGTTTCTGATTTAAAGGGGAAAAACAATAAGCAGAAATCTTCTCCCTTAGTGATATTTTAAATAATGATTTTCCTCTGAAATACTGTTACGAGGTCGTGTATTACTCATGTGGCGAGGTAGGACAAGGTGACAAATCGTAGCTTAGAGGGACTGTTGCTGTTGGTCACTACGGCCTTTTAGCCAGAAGTCTGTCTTTGCTGGGCCTGGTCTGCACTTAACTATGACGCTGGTCACCTTGGGTTGCTGAACAAAAGCGTGTGTACGCACTGTGCAAATAGTGTCTCGTTCATGATGCTGCCAGGTTTCAACACTTGCCTGTTAGTTCATGTAGTAAATTACCCAAAAGGTGTAGTCTTCGAAGTCAAATAAAGGCCGTTTGGGATAAATGCAGCCGTTGGTTTGTGCAGCCATGCCTCAGAGCAGTCGCTTGATGCCTGATGTTTTCTCTTTGTGCGTTTCAGGTAGTTTATTTAAAACTCGATGCACCAACTGTGGAAATGTGGCTGCGAATTACAAGAGTCCAATATGCCCCGCATTGGCTGGGAAAGGGTAATGCGTGTGTCTTGTAAACTCTGTTTTCTACTTTGTCTGCTGTTCAATAGAAAAGGAGCCATTTTAGGAGCGTACAGGAGTTTCAGCCAACCACCCCATTTCCTTTTAGTAGTATTAATACTTAAATTTTACACAACTGTTTTGAAATGCGAGTATACTGTTGGTAACTTCAGTGAGAGCCTGTGATATGTAAGTCTGTGAATGAATAACTGTTAACCTCGAAGTTAGCACAGCATTATATATGTGTTAATTAGAACAATTAGAACAGATGGTCTGAAACTCTCGTATTGGACATCAACTAATTGTACTCTCTGAGAATGTGCGTTTACTCCCATCCTCTTCACCTTCCAGGTTTTTTATTAAATTGGATGCTTATTCCTTAAATTGGACTGTCGTCGCTTGATATGTCAATTGTCCTCTTCTGCATCTCTTGAGCCCCTTGTAGCTCTGGTCCTTCAACTCATCAATAAGATTCTCATGATTACAGGTCTCAAAATACAGATGTGTGAAACAATCAGGAGGGAAGCATCAGTTCCCAGGATTTCTGCAACTTAAAAAGTTGCAGAAGAAGCCTCCAGTCTCCTTTTTCTAGCCATTCTTTTTCTTTCACCATTAAAAATAAGGGGGGGAGGGGCACGACGACAGGCATATGCTCATAGGTTTTTAGGTTTTTTTCCCTTCACATTTCACCAGATCTTTAGATAGCTACATAAATATTTGTTGTGCCTTTGAAAGACTTTGACCAGCTTTTTACAGCTGCTTAGTTCTGGGATAATTCTGGACAAATGCCTGCCTGCCCTGTGTGTGGTATTTTAGGGTTGTAGTACATGTGGAAGTTACAATGATTCCTAGTTTGCTCTAGAGAATACTAAGTTTTTATTAATATATGCAGTGCACTTCGTATGATTGAATATGTATTTCAATTTTGTAACTTTAGGGCTCCAGATCCTGGAACAGAAGATGCCATGATTCCAGTTGAAGACCTTCCTCAGTATGTATGGACCACTTTGTTTTTTGCTGTTACCTCTTCATACTTTGTGCATCTCAAAGGCTTATATCACTGTTCACGTAGTTTTGGAAGGACACGGAAACGGTCTGCAGGAGAAAAAGATGTGGGAGTTTGCCCCAGAGAACTGAGTCTAAATCTAAACCTGACGTTGCTGGGGAGAGCAGACAACAGGAGCGTGTACTAGAAGTTTACCATGATGCTAAAGGGATCGCATGCTTGTCTACTTGAGCATCAAGCTGAAACATGCCTAAATTCATGGGTTTTATATAAGTGGGGCGGTAGGAGAATTGCAGTGAGAAACTAAGTGCTACACAGTAAATGTTTTGTTACTTTGCAGGTAACAAAACTTTGCTACCTACTGTTAGTCAGTCTGGAATACTGTGCTGGGGTACAGCCACTGCGTAGTCCCTTGCAGGCATTAAATGTGCCACGGTGCTTTTTTATAATGGCTGAAGTTTTGCCTTAGCTAGTTGCAGATGCAAGAAGCCACCGTATTTTTCATCTGGTTCCTAAGGAAAAGAGGCTAATGCGATGCTTCTGTCTTTCAGTTCACTTTCTCCTTAAAAACTTGTTGGCCAGTTTGTTAAAAGTTGATGGAGGCCAAGGTCTGCAGCATATAATACGTTTTAAGTTTCGTGCATTTCAGGAGCCGAGTAAGGGGAAGACACGATTAAGTATCTGAGTTGAACAACTGTTCAGCAACCTGTTCTGTGTGACCAGGCAGCGTGTGTGTACTTCCAACACGCGTGTAGCACAGCATCAGCTGCCTCCTGTCCAGTGCGTGGTAGAGGAGGGTGTGGGGAGGGCTGTGAAGGAGAAGGGAGAAAGAGTGAGGGCAGGTAAGACATGTCCAAATGAGAATGAAAACTGCTTTGCCGTTCTGCAGCTTGAAACGTCCACGTCAGCAGCATAATGCCGTCCCTTTGCGATTTTCAAACAGGTGTGAGGAGGACGGCTGCAATGGACTCCTCCGTCCCCACGTCGTGTGGTTTGGTGAAACCCTGGATCCTGACATTCTCACAGAGGTTGAGAAGGAGCTTGAGATATGCGACCTCTGCTTGGTAGTGAGTGATGCTTTTGTTACCAAAGGAACATGTAGAATTTTATGTATGTTCGATAAATAGCCTCTTAACCAGCAGGGAAGCCATGCTAAAGAGGTTGCACCTCCTGGGTAAGGAAATGCATCTGCACTTCCCCGAGGGAGCTAAAAGCCCCTGAGGGACTCTCTAGTGTCAAGTGTAAAACATTAAAAGACCACAAAGTTTGAAAATTTACGTACGCTACTCAGAAGTTAAGAGGTTGGGCACGTGCGCGTCTTGCTCAGCTGGCATCTGCAGTCTGCATTGAGTGTACACAGGTGTTAGAGGTTCAAGTGTTAGAGGTTAGCTAATATTTGAATTTCTCAAACAGCAAAAACCAGGATTATTTTGATGCTCAGTTTAAAAAAAAATGTTACAAAATGTTGGAAGAATGTAGCTAGCTGTTATCATGTGCTGCTTTCTTTGTGAGGTTGTTTACATGCCATGTAAGTTCCAGATCGCTGACCAAAACATTTGCTCAGAATATTGCGTACCTTTCAGAAAACAATCTCAAGTAACAGAAGGGACATCTTGTGGGGTTTTTTCCCCTGAAAGCAGTGTCTGCCATTTTGTTTTTGGGATTTTTTTGTTCATCTACAGTTACAATCCCCAAACAGGCTTCTTTGAGTTGCATCAGAGAAACAATTTCTGATTCTTACACTATTTTAAATAGCTACATATGCAGTGACACTAAATACAGTGTTCTGAGAAGGGCCCTTACCTCGTGGGTTGGTTAGTTTTTTTGTCTGTTTAACTACTGGCCTGCTACACTCCTGATTTTCCGACCTGTCCCTGCAGGTCGGGACCTCCTCCGTGGTGTATCCTGCTGCTATGTTTGCCCCGCAGGTATCTGCCAGAGGAGTGCCAGTTGCAGAATTTAACATGGAAGCTACTCCTGCTACAAACAGATTCAGGTAAAGCTGTTCAGTTTTAAAACTAGCAACCTTTAGTCCCCTCCATCTCCATTGGCTTTTGCATTGAACTCCTAAAATGCTTAGAAAATTTTTAAACGAATGGGATCTAGTTTTTTCCCCAGTACTTAAGAAATGCTATTTTCTTCTAATAAGTAAGAAAAGATGATTGTTCCTTCTTGGTGGAATTAAGTTACACTGAAGAAGAAAAACTGTATTGTTCTAAGTGTGAAGCTGAAGCCTGTCCCTGGGTCCTAGAAGGCCTAACAACCCCCCCTCAGAAGCAGGACTAACTAGCTACCTGCGTGTCAAATGCACTCGGGCACTGCCAGAAAAAAGCAGCGTGCGCTGGTCGTTGCCCGCCCCTTCACCGGGCTGCTTCCTTCCAGGTTTCACTTCCCGGGCCCCTGCGGGACCACTCTGCCGCCGGCGCTGGCCCGCCACCAGACGGAGATCATCTCCTGAGCACCTCGGAGCGGCCGGCGGGGAAGCGCCGCGCCCGGCAGCCGCAGCCCGGCCTGGGACCCGGCGCGGCGGGGACACAGGGGGGCAAGGGAGGGGGTGGGTGAGAGGAGGCGGCGGGTCTTGCCGGGCGGTCCCCTCCCCTGCTCCCTATGGCAATAAACGGGCGGCGGGGGCCGCCGCCACCTCAGGCCGCTGCTCCCGGGGCGTCCTCTGTCTGCGCGCGGGGCGGGAGGGCGGTTACAAACCGTTGGGTGGGGAGAAGCGTGGCTCGCACCCGTGCTCGCGCCCCGGGGCGGGGCGTGTCGGGGCGCGCATGCGGCTGGCCGCGGAAGGCAGGGAGCGCTTCCGGGGCGGGAGAGGGTCAGGCGGGTGGCGCGGGGGCGATGGCGCGGCGGCAGAAGGCGGCAGCGGCCGCGGGCAAGCGCGGTCCGCCCGCTG
>VYZW01010795.1:7139-17463 GCA_013401315.1 Balaeniceps rex | reverse complement strand
GAATCTCCCCAGGAGTAACTTGTACCCATTATCCCTCATCTTTTCCATGTGACTCCTTGTAAAAAGGGAGTCTCCATCTTCTCTGTAGCCACCCTCTAAATTCTGGAACATGGCAATAAGGTCTTCCCTAAGCTTTCTTTTCCCAAGGCTGAACAAACCCAGTTTTCTCAGCCTTTCCTCATATGGCAGGCTTCCCAGTCCTTTGATCATCTTTGTGGCCCTTCTCTGGACCCTCTCCAGCCTGTCCATAGTATTCCACGTGTGGCCTGACAAACACTGAGTGGAGTGGGATAATGACTTTTTTATCTGCTGGTGATGCCCTTGTTGATGCAACCCACCATCCTGTTGGCTTTATTTGCCGCAGCAGCACTCATATTGAGCTTGTTGTCTACCAGGGCCCCCAGGTCCCTTTCCACAGAGCTACTCCCCAGCCGGGTAGATCCCAGCCTGTGCTGCACTCCTGGATTGTTTTCCCAGGTGCAAGACCTCATACTTGTCCTTGTTGAACTTAACATCATACTCTTCAATTAAGACCTCAAAGATTACAAACCTGTAAGATCTAGTAGAAATCCTTAATATTTAGGAAACAATGTTTGATTACTTCCCTCCAGCATGTGCAATTTGCTTTCTGTTTTTTTTTCCCTCTTCAAAGGCTAAGGTTCAGCCAAGCATTTTGGCATCCCTTGCAACATTAGTATGTGCATCTTTGACTTTTCTGGTCAGGTAATACCTACTCTTTCCTGTCAAAGCCATGCAAAGTAGGAATAGGATATTGTAGGGAGTGGAGACTGGTTATTTGTTTGGTTTTGAGGAATGACTCAGAAATAGGAGGTGTTCTGCCTCCTGAGCCTGGAGTCTGTGACTCTTCCGGGTCAGCTTGCCACATGCTGTCAGTAGACCACTGAATCTCTTTAAGTGTGAACTTTGAAGATAGGGCTGCTGAGGGTTTGGGTAGGCAGGGCACCAGCCCTCATGAGAGAGGCTTAAAAAAAAAAAAAGGAATGTTTCCTTGCATAGAATGAGGAAGAAAAGATAAACGAGACATGTTTCACTTTCAGTGGGTGAGAATGAGTAAGTTCGGATGAACAGGGAAGAAGGATGCATGACAGACTCTGGAGCACTCCTGATACTGACAGCTGAAGTGCTATTTGGGCAATTAGGTGTTGTGGAGAGAAGAGTCAACATACCATGAAACAAAGAGGAGCTGTAGCAAAGGTAACACAAGTTTTGTAAAACTTAACAGCAGTTGTGTCTGATGTTAAATGTGTGTGTGCTGGTTTTGGCTGGGATAGAGTTAATTTTCTTCATAGTAGCTAGTATGGGGCTATGTTTTGGATTTGTCCTGGAATCACTGTTGATAATACAGGGATGTTTTAGTTACTGCTGAGTAGTGCTTACACAGCGTCAAGGCCTTTTCTGCTTCTCACCCCACCCCACCAGCAAGGAGGCTGGGGGTGAACAAGAAGCTGGGAGGGGACACAGCTGGGACAGCTGACCCCAACTGACCAGAGGGATAACCCATACCATATGATGTCATGCTCAGCATATAAAGCTGGGGGAAGAGGAAGGAAGGGGAGACATTGGGAGTTATGGCTTTTGTCTTCCCAAGTAACTGTTACACATGATGGAGCCCTGCTTTCCTGGAGATGGCTGAACACCTGCCTGCCGAAGGGAAGCAGTGAATGAATTCCTTGTTTTGCTTTGCTTGCACACGCAGCTTTGTCTTTACTTATTAAACTGTTTTTATCTCCACCCACGAGTTTTCTCCCTTTTACTCTTCTGATTCTCTCCCCTATCCCACAGGAGGGGGAGTGAGTGAGCAGCTGTGTGGTGCTTGGTTGCCGGCTAGTGTTAAACCATGACAATGTTACGTCTTCATCTGTTCTTCAAAACCTCTCGTTTTCTTAACTTTCATTTGCAAAACTCTTTAGCTGCAGTTCCAGTTTTCTGTGATGGGGCATCGCGTTCTTGGCTGAGCCTGCTGCAGTAAGAAGGGTGGTTTTCTAAAAGCAACCCCTGTTGGTTCCAGCTATTCAAATAGGAAATATTCCTTAAATAGTTGGAGGAAGTAATTCAAATGTATTTTCCAGAATTCTTCATGAACTATCTAGGGCATCTATCATCATGTGATCAACATCATATCTATTTCTTAATGACATGTGTTGTCTTTTCAGTTACACACCTTTCAACTAAGAAAGTGTCGTGGTTTAGCCCTGTTGGCAACCAAGCACCACACAAGCTGCTCACTCCCCCTCCCCCCACACTGGGATGGGGGAGAGAATCAGAAGGGCAAGAGTAAGAAAACTCGCAGGTTGAGATAAGAACAGTTTAATAATTGAAATAAAATAATAATAATAATAGTAATAAAAATTGCAATGAAAAGGAGAACAAGAGAGACAAACAAAACCCAGGGCAAAGAAAACAAGTGCTGCAACCACTCACCACCTGCCGACCGATGCCCAGCCAGTCCCCAAGCAGTGATTGCTGCCCCCCGGCCAACTCCCCCCAGTTTATATACTGAGCATGACGTCATATGGTATGGAATAGCCCTTTGGTCAGTTTGGATCAACTGTCCTGGCTGTGCCCCCTCCCAGCTTCTTATGCACCTGGCAGAGCATGGGAAGCTGAAAAAGTCCTTGACTAGTGTAAGCACTACTTGGCAACAACTAAAAACATCAGTGTGTTATCAGCATTATTCTCATCCTAAATCCAAAACACAGCACTATGGCAGCTACTAGGAAGAAAACTAACTCTAACCCAGCCAAAACCAGGACGGAAAGGAAAAACGCCTCTTGAATTTCTCAGACTCACTGGATCTTTCTGTGTTTGACCACATCATGTCAGCCAAGGTGGTATCTGGGCTGAAAAGGTTTTTGGCAGTGTTGCTTTCCTACACCCTGCATTCAGCACAACAGCTCTGCCCCAGCCCTCTGCTTCCATCAGGAGACAGCAGCTCTCTTGTTCAGTTTCTCGTTGGAGTTTGTTTGGATTGTCAAAAGGTTTTCTGTGTCCACCTCTACAAACTCGGGTTTCCACTGAAAAGAGTATTTTACATTTTCTTTCAGAATACCTTTCTTCCCTGTCTTCCCTGTATCACTCTGAGAAGAAAATAAATGAACTTGTGAATGTTCTAACCTTCCTTAAACCTGATCTTGTCTGAAGTGGAACTGCTTCTGATTTAAACAGTCCAATTTTGAGCTAATGGAGAAATTACCTGAACTGTTTTGTGTGAGTAGTGTTTTCAGTCACTCTTATGATGCTGAAACCTCTCAAAGTCTCAGCTTCAGGACTTTATTGTGCAACAACTTCTAAGATACTTTGTAGTTCTCATGAGTGTAAAGTTTCGTAAAAGTTTAGATTGGAAAAATCAAAAGTCTGTGAAATTCATCCCATTATCTTTTCATATTTTTTTTTTAAACTTCTGCATGGGAACATCAAAGGGTGGGGACACCAGCAAAATGAAAACCATTCCTGTTGAGGTGGTGTACCTTGTCACAGTGAAAACTTCTGCTTAGCTCTTCTGAATGGACAAGGTGTTAGGGAAATTCCCAAAACCCAGACAGAATGTAAGTTCTGTCATTCCTGAAAACAGAAGAGGGGTTGGTGTGCAAGCTAGGTGGCATGGCAGGTGCCACTCCTGGTGTGTTTTCTGCCTGCATTGAGAGAGTCCACAGGCAATATGACCCCTCATATGTGAGTTCCTTTTTAGCTTTTGACTTCTTTTTCAGATCTTGCCACTAATGATAGTACGCTGCTGGTTGGCAATGTTCTGAGAAACTCCTGTCTTTCTAGGCTGTATTGAAGGTGAAAGGTACCAAAGTGCAGGTCCATGGCAGACTTGCTCCTTTTTGTCACTCATCTGTGACAATCAATGACCAATTTCAGGTTTTCTAACTTCCCCTTATGTTTTGTTTCTCTTCACTTATCTTTTCAGTTTCAATGGATGAATACAAACCAAAGAAATGATAGAAAGATGGAAATTATTACTATCGCTGTATTTTCGGTGGAAAACTTTTTGGTCTGATTACAGGCTGTTACATGAAATTTAACATTGACATCATTAACATCTTCACACCAGTTAGATGTTAGGAAGTGTTCATCAAAGAATCATTTTAGTTGGGAGCTAATTAACTACTTGTGTGGGTTAATGCTGAAAGTGAAGATAACCTCACCATCATTCTTTGGTGCTTAATTTACTGTATATCCAAGTTTCTTATGAAGATAATTGAATACTTAGAATGAAAGTTGTAGCCTTTCATAATTAGATCATTACCTTTTTTCCAATTAAGAGTGGTATTTGGGAAAAAATTAATTAAATTTGGTTTTCCTTCCACCTGTTAATTTTGGAAAGTGTTTCTTTACATGTAAAAAAAAAATATATATTTTTGGCACTGTCACATCTTCAAATGAACATTGACCTCAATAAGTTTTCAAGTGTAATTAATTTTAAATGGAATCCTAGAACAGGCAGTTTCCTATGGGTAGTCAAGAAGCAGAATGGTAGACTGAAAGACTTTTGTTTCAGAACAGTAATTGCTGTCATAATCATTGAAGACTGCTTTCTGTCTCTAAAGCCCACATAATATATGATTTTAGTATATTGCTTTATTCTAATATAATAAAAAGGCTTTCCAACTGTAACAGAATACAAGAACTAAATATTACTTTCACTGGTGTTGTCCTACTGAAATGCTGGGACATCAGGTGGAAACTTCCTAATATCATGGCTAATGTCATAGTTCAATGACAAAAAAAGCCTGTCTTAAGAAAATCCCTGTCTCTAGCTACCCCAGAATCCCAAATCCTTCCTTTTATACATGAACGCCATGCACAACTGTGAGTGTAAAAGGTTTATGAAAGAACTGCAACAAAATAATCAGCACTTAAGATTTATTCAAGTATGGCTACTCTAGTTAGAATTCAATGGCATATATTATGTACTAATAAATCAGTGCTCAAGATAAAAAATTATTCTAGGGCATTGTTATTTAATACACAAATGATGCTGTTGTCTAAAAGTGACATATTATGAAAACGTAAAAATAATTTTTAATGAATTTGAGACTCAAGTAACTTTTCAGTGAATTAGTTATCGCTCTAAGAACCAATGACAATCTTACTCAAAAAAGAATGATTTTTAGCTAAGTTATGGCTCCTAGTTAATACCCAAATTATTTGGTTACTTTATATAAATTTAATTATATCAGAATTAAACTTGTGGTGGGGTCTAAGAGGTTTTTTTGTGTTTTTCCCAATGTTGTCAACTCTGCTGCTTCAGAAATGTGAAAGTTACATTTTGCACAGGCTCAGTTTGGAAACTGAGGTTTGTTTGGTAAAGATCTGCTTTTTTAAAATTTTAGATAGTGTGTTCAGTCATTGGAACAATATTGTGCTTGTAAAACTGTCAATATTGTGTAGTATTGAATATGCGATGCACAATGCAATGCAAAGGAACAAAACAGTTACAAAAATAATAGCTCTGAGCTCCTAGAAGAAAAACTTGAAGAAATGGGTTTATAATTTGCCTTTAAAAAAGAGATGTTGTGTATTTTTGTTTTCTGACATAAAAGATGGTTTTTAAACGTAAGGAAATCTACTTAAAGAGTAACAATGTTTTAAAAATCATGATTTTCTTTTAAAAAAACAATAATTATGCTTTATGGTGTTGACACTTCTTCACATGCATACCTACCTCGGAAGATGTGAATGTGTAGCGGTGGCAGTTCTCTTCAGCACTGTGTTGCGGTTTAACCCAGCTGGCAGCTAAACACCACACAGCCATTTGCTCACTCCCCACCTGCCCCCTGCAGTGGGTTGGGGGAGGCAATCGGGGAAAAAAAAAAGTAAAATTCCTGGGCTGAGATAAAGAGAGTTTAATAGGACAGAAAAGGAAGGGAAAATAATAATAATGATGATAATAATCATGATAAAAGGATATACAAAATAAGTGACGCACAATGCAATTGCTCACCACCCGCTGACCAATGCCCAGCCAGTCCCCGAGCAGTGGTCACTCCCCCCCCAGCCAACTCCCCCCAGTTAATATACTGAGCATGACGTCATATGGTATGGAATAGCCCTTTGGTCAGTTTGGGTCAGCTGTCCTGGCTGTGCCCCCTACCAGCTTCTTGCTGGCAGGAAAAGAGAAGCTGAAAAAATCCTTGAGTAGTGTAAGCACTGCTTAGCAACAACTAAAACATCAGTGTGTTACCACAGTTTTCTCATCCTAAATCCAAAACACAGCACTATGCCAGCTACTAGGAAGAAAATTAACTCTATCCCAGCTGAAACCAGGACACACTGTAACTCTTAGTTCTGACACTTCTCCCCCAGCCTGATCATTTACAACTCGATATCTCCCGAAGCTTTAATCCCTTATTTTGGTGTAATTTTCCCCAGCTGCCCTTGCAGCATCACTGACATGCTTGCTGTATGGGATATTCATATTAAAACCTGCAGTGTGACTTAAAGATGTACTCTATCTACATATTGGAGAGAGGGAGGAAATAACTACACAAACATCATTCAGTTGGCTGGTGGTGTATGTGCCATCCGCCACATCAGGATTCATACGGCCCTGTGAAGGGGCTTTGTGCAAGACCTCGGGGTTGAATCTTTGTCTGGTTTCATCAATGTGTTAATGATTGTTGCTTGACAACTTGAAGGAATTTATCCTAAAGTTAGAGTAGATAAAGTATTTGTTTCTAGAAGTCTCTGTAGAAATCTTCCACATATGTATTAGTGCCTGAGGCTTTTCATGATTTAAGACAGGTGTTCTCCAGAGTTGTCATAACAAGGATAAGAATAATATGACAAAGAAATGAGCTTCCATTTATAGCCAATGCTGCTAATCACATTCTGCCTGCCCCAAGTATGACCTGCAACTACTCAGGATCACCTTAACCAACCCACTGTTGAAGTAACATGCAGGTTGCTGACCAGGGGCGATGAAATTATTTCAGGTAGCCAATGTACTGAGTGTAAAGTGGGATCAATGATTCATTGTCTTTCCCGAAACAAGATCTAGGGGGAAAACAATGAAGGTAAGAGGGATAGGTTCAAAAGAAAGAAGAGGAGGGTCTTCATACAGCCAGTCTTAAGGTGTGAAGCTCTGTCCTGGTTTAACCCCAGTTGGCAACTAAGCACCACACAGCTGCTTGCTCACCCTACCCCCCTGCAGTGGCATGGGGGAGATAATAAAAAAAAAAAAAGTAAAACCCGTGGGCTGAGATAAAGGCAGTTTAATAGGACAGCAGAGGGAGAGAATAATAATAATAATAATAATAATAATAATAATAGAATATACAAAATAAGTGATGGACAATGCAATTGCTCACCACCCACTGACTGATGCCCAGCCAGTCCCTGAGCAGCAATTACTGCCCCCCCAGCCAACTCCCCCCCAGTTTATATACTGAGCATGACATCATATGGTATGGAAGAGCCCTTTGGTCAGTTTGGGTCAGCTGTCCTGGCTGTGCCCCTTCGCAGCTTCTTGTGCACCTGGCAGAGCATGGGAAGCTGAAAAAGTCCTTGACTAGGGTAAGCACTACCCAGCAACAACTGAAACATCAGTGTGTTATCAGCATTCTTCTCCTGCTAAATCCAAAACACAGCACTAAGCCAGTTACTAGGAAGAAAATTAACTCTACCCCAGCTGAAACCAGGACAACCTCCTTTTCATAGGATGTTTTAGGTGCTAGGAATGTGTGTGGGCAAGAACAGGGTAAGTTCATGTGTGAGAAATACTTGTAGTACTACTAAATGCAAAGAGAGTGCAGGATGGCGAGGAGGGCATCTGAAGGGCAGATCGTTTATGCTTTACCTATTCTGTTTGACTTTTCCAGAATTGGGTTCTAACTGGACAACCACTCTATTGAGCTGTGAGGGTCTTTGGTCTGACTCTATAGCTGTGCTTATATTTTTACATTGGGTGAGAAATTGTAAATCTTGAAATCCTGTCTAACAGTTCTTGTTTCTATATTTTGAGGTCAGTAGGAATTTTAAGGATGAATACATTCTTGATCATTATGGAAAGTGTTACTTTTTTTTTAAGGAAACATTAAACAGAGCAGTAAATAATTTGGCATTTGCAAGGCAAAGGATTGCTCCCAGCTGGAGCATCTAACATATTTTTCATGAAGCTCTTCTGTACTTTTTTTAGTGCAAAGCCAGTGTTAAAATTAATTCAAGATCTGCTTCAGATTCATTCTAGCACGGAAAGCTTTGAAAAACATCATATCCAAGAGAAAGATTTGTATTTGAAGCAGCATAAAATCTGTGTAGTATAAATATTTCAGCACATAAGAAGAACAAGAGCAAATCTGAAATTATGTTCTTTCTCCTATGCTTGCCAAAGCAGTGCTTCCATGAGCATATTTAGCTGCACAGAAAATGATTGAAATCTCTGTGTATCAGTTTATATCAGAAGAAAATCTGACCTGCTTATCCTTATGATTGATTGGAAGCATACTGACTTATTTATTTCATGTCATATTGTAATTGTTATATTGTAGGTTGGTTGGTTTGTTTTAAGTTGCAGAGGTGATGAAATGGCTGGGGGGAAATGAAGAAAAAATTGGGGGAAATGAGGAAAAAATAATTCATCCTTCTGTTTTTGTATGCATGTAAAAAAAAGAAATACCACTAGACGGTTTTGGGACATCTTGGATAAAGATGACTATCAACACTACATTACAGGGGTTTTGCTTTTCTTTTTTTTTCTTGTGTGTGGCTGAGTTTGTTTGATTAGTGTACTACCAATGTAAATAATAAGCTTCAGAAGTTGACACCTGTATATCTATTTCTTCTCTTTGAAGCATTTTGTAGCTTGCTTCTGAAGATTTTTCAGAGATTATGTTTTCATAGACCTATTAGAAAACAGCTTTTTTTTTGTTGTTCTTACTTTTCTCTTAAAGATTACATTGCTTAGGAAAAAAAATAGTGAAGTCTAATTTTTCTGTCCTGGATAGTCTTGGAAAAGATCAAATACCCCACTAATGAATGGATTAGTGCTTTTTCTTATTGCTTCATAAGTCTCAGATATTTCCCAATGGAAATATATAAATAGATTTTGATAATGAACAAAGGGAAGATGTGTTTTAGTCCAAAAGTACTAAAGCTGAAGGGCATGTCAAATACTGTAAGTTTTTTCTGTTAGGAGAGAAACTGAAAACCACCAAGGATTTTAACCAAAGATTTTTTTTTAAATGGTGGGAAGTAATTAAAAGAAGTAAGTGCATAATGAGTGGTCTCCTAACTCTAAAAGGGTGTTAGAAGGATCTGCAACACTGGGAGGTATATGAAAATTTGGGGTCTCATGCATCTAGAACCATAAACCTTTGTGTATTACCTGTTCCCTTTCAAGGTTGAAATTGAAAATGCTCCATATTTAGAACTGAGCCTATTGATAGCATTAGAGAAAGAAAAATCAGGTACCTTTTATATAGTAAAAAAAAGATTTCTAAAAAAAATCTCAAATTCAAATTTGAGAGGGTGGATATTGTGAAGATGTGGCAATCAACTGAAATTCCTGCCTTTCTCTAGGGATCAGTTGGAAACAGATGCTTACTCTTTGGATAGGAGGTGATAGTGTTTCATTTTAAACACAAATTATTTTGGGGGGTTGGGGAAATACAGAAGAAAAAGGATGAACTTGAAGTTTTTCTCCTCTGCAGACCTTTCACAAGTTTCAAATCTTAGACTCAAAAACATACATACTTTAAATAATTGTGATGCAGTTGGCAGGCAGCTGGGAAGATGACAAGAACTATAAACCTTTATATAATATATAGAGGTTACATATTATTAAAATCTCATCTGTCCTTAGTAGTAAGATAGTATATTATTATATCCTCATATATTCTTAATAGTAATGTATGCTTTATTTCAGAAGTATATCTTAACACCTTTTGAACCAACCTGAAGCTTTTCTATGCCTCGCACACTGATCCTACTTGCATTTTTTCAAATCTATTACTTCTTTTCTTAGGCAAACAGTAATATTAATACAGACAATATTTTATTACCTCATAAAATCCTTTGTCTTGTTATTATATGTTACACAATTCTCTGAAATGCAGTTATTTGCAGGCATAAAGCATGAAATTTTAAAAATCAGAACAGAAAAAGGAGCTAATTTTCTTCGCTTTAAAGGACTAGTGTCCTGTTTTTCTCAGCTTCCAAGAAAGAAAACGACAAACAGTGGGTCTCTGTTGTCTAGCAGAGGGTTTAATGTAGCTACCAGCAGCTATTTATGCCTTTCTCTTTTTAAAAATTGGATACAGTATTGCCCATTTCTATTAAGAATATATGAGGATATAAT
>VYZW01010794.1:208792-244095 GCA_013401315.1 Balaeniceps rex | reverse complement strand
GGCTGTGATGTCACAGTGCATGGCTGGGGGATGTCACAGTGCATGGCTGGGGGGTGTCATGGTCCATCACTGGGGGATGTCACCATGGGCTGTCCTCGCCTGCAGCGCTCGCCCCAGCAGCCCTGCGGCCCTGGCACAGGCCTCGGCTTACTGCAGCTCCACTGCCCAGTCCATCCCCACATCTTCTGTTGTGTGCTTGGCATCGGTGCTTCAAGCCAACCATGGAGGCCTTGGCCGTGGCTTCCCAGGGCCCCGTCAGGTCGCTCTGGCCTGAGGTGACACCCGTCTCCAGGCATACACAGCAAGCGGGTCGGTTCAGTCAAATCTGGTGCCAACCTTTGAGGCTGCAGGACTGAGTCTTTATGCGCTCTCCCCACTCTCCAGCACCGCTGGGGAGCCCTCTGGGCCCCCCAGTTGCTCCTACAGGAGGTCAAAGGCAGCACTCAGGTCATGCTCAGGGATCTTCACGTTACTTAAAACTAGCAATGAGTCCAAAGCGAACACAGTTCCTTGGGAGCCCAGCACAAGAAGAAGTTGCCCAGAACTCAGTGCTCTAGGTGTGGCCTCACCAGTGCTGAATCACAGGGAGGATCATCTCCCTCAACCTACTGGCAATACTTTATCTAATGCAGCCCAGGTTGTCATTAGCCCTGTTTTCAGCAAGTGCACATTGATGGCTCATTTTCAGCTTGGTGTCTACCAGGTCACCCAAGTCTTTTTCTGCCAATCTGCTTTCCAGCTGGGCAACTCCCAGCATATATTGATGCTTGGGGTTGCTCCTCCCCAGGGGCAAGACTTTGCACTTCTCCTTGTTGAACTTCATGAGGTTCCTGTTGGCCCATTTCTCCAGCCTGTCCAGGTCCCTCTGGATGGCAGCACGACCCTCTGGCATATCAGCCACACCTCCCAGTTTGGTATCCAGCAAAAATTGCTGAGAATACACTCTGTCCCATCATCCACATCATTAACGAAGGTGTTAAACAGATCTGGACCCAGGATTCCCAGGATTGACCCCTTGGGTACACAACTAGTCACTGGCCTCCAACTGGACTTCATGCCACTGATCACTGCCCTTTGATCCCAACCATTCAGCCAGTTTTCAATCCACCTCACTCTCTGCTCATCCAGCCCCAACAGCTCATCCAACAGCTCAAAACTCAAGTGCTATGGTTCCAAATCACTAAATCAGCTTTAATATGATGGAGGGGATGAGCTGCATTTTCAAGTTTGTCTCTGCACCCAAAAGAGCTGGAAAATGGACTTAGAAAAATCTGCAGGTCGGTCATCGAGGGTGACTTGCAGGAAGCCAGAGGCTGGAAACTGAAATGCTGTGTCCCTTGAGACTTGCAAACCAGGAGCTTTGTAGTGGCTTTTCCTGCTTCGAACACAAACAAAAGCGGTTTTAAAAGCTCCTGTCCTGGTGAGAGGACTCTCGAGCAAGCCAGCGCCTCCAGGGCTACTTGCTGATGGAGGCTTATGCAGAATAAATGTTTGCAAGAGGGATTTGTGTGAAAAGGTGCCTTTGAAAGTTGCAGGCACCATTTTTGGTTAAAAAAAAAAAACATTCACTGAAACCTGGCCCACTGGCCTCTGTTCAGCTGCACACGGGGCTGGCTTGTGGCATCCTCTGGGGTCAGTCCCACCAAAACTAGCACAAAATGACCCAAATCCACTTCTGCTGGGAAAGGAGCAATCGCTGGCTGCCTTGCACCTCAGTTTCTTTCTAGAAGAAGACAATGTTTATTTGCTCCCCGTTATCAGATGCAGCTGCACCCTGTGAACCTGCTCGGGTCCAGGTCAGGGCTGGTGTGCACTGCTTGTCAGTGTGGTCCTGCGGGGAGCAGCATCACCCCAACATGAACTGAGTATGTGATGGCTGGTCCACACCGACCAGCACCTCACTTCTCCAAGGCAGGTACCAGCCTTTCCAAGCCCAGCCCAGCTAAAAAGGATTAGCCAAAAAAATCAGTGCCAGCCACCATCAGGAGATTGGCACGCAGGTCCCTGGGGGACATCTCTCCCGAGCAGCAGCACAGGGAAGCCCTGGGGCACCATCACAGGGCAGAGATGTGTTGCTTCTTGTCTGCACCAAGGAGCAGCTGAGGGCATCCCTTGCCCAAGCCCAGTGCTGCAACGTGATCCCTGCTCAGGCACCCACATGGCTGCAGAAAACACAGCTCGCGCCTCTGGAAAGGGAAAACAGGGGACCAACAGCAGCCGTGTTTGTACTTGGAGGAAGTTAGTTGTCTGTCTAAGCAGAAAATAACACAGAAATCTATTTTTGCAACCACACCAAGGAGCTGGAGGGGGGAGAAGGCCAAGCAGGCACCATGCAGCTCCCTGGGCTCTGTTTAGTGCCAGCTGCCCCAGAGAGCTTGCCGTGGCCAGGAGGAATCCAGCTCAGAGAGGAGAGGCATGAAACACCACCATGGCCCCAGCACCTCCTCCAGCCAGCTGCAAGGCCTTGTCGTGCCATGCCTGTTTCCCTCCCTGCCCTCATCTGCTGAAAATTGTCACCCATCCTGAGGATGGAGTGCTGGGGGAGGGATTTCTCCCTCTGCTTAGGAAAGCTTTGGAGTTGGTGGTCCTGATCCCATCCCAGGCCATTCCCCACTCCCAAGGACTGCATCAAACTTGTCTCCCCCATCTGCCCCCACTGGGGAAGGTGTGGATGTGGGATGGAGGGTGATCATCCCCTGCAGCTGGAGGTGGGAGGTGCTGCCCAAGGGCACTAAACCCCAGGGGAGGGACCATCCCTAGCCAGCCCAAGGATGCTGCCTGGGCTTGGGCAGGGCTGTGGGACCATTGCTGTGAGTACCAGGATCTGCCTGGTAAGGGCTAACATGGTGGGTTTTTTGGCTTTCTGTAGAGGTGGGTGATGTGGGGAAGGTCACAGAGGGTGCCTGTGGGGCAGCTGGGGCTCAGCCAGCAGTATCCCAGGGGAATGGCATTGTTGCCTCAGCGTGGGTGTCCCAGTACTGGCTCCAGGTGGTGGCTGAGCTCCCCAGGGCCACCCAGCACAGCCTGCGATGAGGTGCTGGTTCCTGGCCTCCAGCCTCCCTCATTTTTCTAGTTCCACTCCCAGGTGGAGGCTGGTGAGGCCACCAGGGGTGGAAAGTGGATGGCACCTGTGCAAGCGACCAAGAGGAGGGTCCCCATCCAGGGCTCACCTTCCCCCATTGGTCTCGTAGGATTTGAAGCACCCTGGCAATGGTCCCCTCTAAACCTGGTGGGCCCAGGCTTGGTGGCACGTATTAATGGCCATGGGGTGTCCCTTCCTCAGTAGGATGCCATGGGCAGTATCGCTCTGGCCAATGTGGAGAAAACACTTCTGGGTGGAGACACCACTGGTGGCGATGCCCCAGCCTGCAAGTTCCCCCGTGTTATGGTGTGTTTTCCTGGGCTCTCCCAGTGGGAGACTGTGGGCTGCACCAGCCCTGCTGGGGCAGGGGCTGCTTCGTTCCCACCTCCCCTCTGTTCCTGCTCCCTCCTGCCCAAAGCTGGATTAGGTGCAAGCAAACACATCCAGCCAGCTGCAACAGACAGGCGGCTGCACACCCCTGCCCAGGGCACTGCTGGGAACAGGTTTCCGCCCTGCCTGGCTGGGATGGGTGGTGCAAACCCCATCGCGGGTGGTGGCCATGAGCCTCCCCTGGCTCTGGGTGGGTACCCCCAGGGGGTGTCCATGGGCAGGCACAGGGCTGTAGGCCTTGCTCTGGACCGGGGCTCATCTTGCTTTGGTGTTTGGGGGGGTTTGATGGACCCTCAAGGTGTAAGGATGACACTGCCACTGCGGGATGGGGGATGTTGCCCGTCCTCGAGCTGCCCTGGCTCCTGCATCCGTCCCTCTGGGCCACCCTCCTCTTCCTCCTTCCTGGCCCCTGGGAGGCTGAAGCAGGTCTGGATCTGCACATGATGCTGTCCTCAGCCCTCATGGGGGACACTCTGCACCCCCAAGGGCTGCCCTCACTGCAACCACTCAGCCTGGTCACCCCAGCCAGGGCAACCTGAGCACGTATCTACTTTGACCCGATTAAATGAGGAGCTATGTCCTTCCCACCCTGCTGCAGGTAAGACTGGAGGTAGGGGATGCTGGAGACACCATAGCCCTGAGTGTGTTCCTGTCCCCAAGCCAAGTGGGACATAGCTCTGCCAGCTGGGGTTGCTCTGGGGCAGGGCTGATCCCCACAGAGCCGCTGGCTGAGGAGAAGAGGGCCAGCTGGGAGATCCCATTTACCCCAATGTTATAATTACGCCTGCTCCGCACAGCGCTTGGTCACGTGCCAGGACGGGGCCGTGGCTTTCCCGCTCCGTGTATTCAGTCTTGGGGTGAGGGGTGGGGGATCAGCCCAGGGTGCTCACTTAAAGCAGCATGGAGGGAGAGGGGAAAGGCTGGGCCTCAGGGTGCCTTCCCTGTCCCCCCAACAGCTGTCTCTGGGCCGGATCCTGCATCAGCACCATCCTGTTCCCCAGATACTGGCAGTCTCCAGGCAGGCAGAGCTGCTTAAAAATAGTGACAGATAACAAACCGCTACGGTTCTTGGGCCGGTTTGGGCCAGCTGGTTGCTGCCGATCAGTGTGGCAGCATGTGTGTGGCAGCAGTGTGTGGCAGCCCAGGTTGATTGGCACCATGCCTCAGTTTCACCCTCCATGCCAAAGCCACCTTGTGCAGCGGGGGTGTCCACTGGCTGCAGTGCCACGGGGTCCCCCCCACTGCTGTTGCTTGTTAGTCCTGCTCTGTGTTACCAGTGGGAACAGAAGTAGCTGATGTTCATCTCTGCAAACGAGGCTTTGAAATAGGGGAAAAAATGTCAAAAACTTCCCCTGTTTATTTTTGCTTCCTGGGTGCCTCATGTTCAGCAAAGGCCCTTTGCTGGGCTGCAGGTGCTGTGCCGAGTTGTTCCCTCACGGTGTTGGTGATGCTGGGGCTTGTGTGCCAGCTCTGAAACCTTCTCCCACAAAGCCCTGTTTTGTGGCTCCATGGGCATCACCAAAGTGTCCTGAGCTACTGCAGTGCTGCGAATAAAATGGGGCTGGCGGGGAATCCTGTGCATCTGTGATGCTGTTTTGGCCAAGAAACTTGCTCTCTAATTCCCAAGCCCACCAAATGATGCCAGGACCTGTGCCTGCTGCAGGGACGGGCTCTTGCTGTGTCTTACCCTGGCCAAGCACAGAGAAAATCCTGTTGATGCAGAAGTGGTGCTTTGCTTGGCTGTGCTGTTTCTCACCTTTCCCTCTGGCTGCTGACATGCATTGCCACTGCCTGGTCTCCTGCAGCTCCTCGGCCAGAGTTCGGCCATGGGCAGGACTTTCTGTTGCCCTTCTGACAAGTGCCAGAAATAAAACTGGTGCAGAGCAAAGCTTCTTGTTTGAGCCAGGGAGGTGCTTGTCCCCGCATCCCTCTGCCGTGTTCCCGCTCTCATAGTAGCGGGTTTCACCAATGAGCAGTAAAACCCCTTGTGTTAGGGGCTGCTTTAATATCTCCATTAATTCTCCTTGCCTTTGCAGTGTGGAAAACCAGAAATGGTTTCCCTGAAGGTGCAATGGGATGGATGGGTCCCCAGGCAGAAAGACACTGAAGTCCTCAAGGACAAGTCAGGATGTCCTCAGGTTTGGGGGAGGGAGGCTGCCCCGAGCTGGGTGCTGCAGGGAGGAGATGGGGGCCCTTCCATGCTCATACAGAGCTGCTCCTGGTGTAGCATTGCCATCACCCTCCCCGGGGGTTGTTGTCCCCCAAAGTCCCCAATGTGCCATCAAGCAAAGCAGGCGATGGAGCAGCTGGAAAGGGCTCAGCGGAGGGATCATGTTTGCGGGAATGGGAGTTGGGTCTGGCTAAAAGGGGCAGAGAAACACCCAAAGGGTTTTTCCAGGGCTGAAGCAGGCTCTCAGTCCTGCAGGACAATAAAATCAACTTTCCTTCATGACTTTTTCTGCTCTGATTTGTCCCATGGCCACCTAAGCCTTTAGCCAAGAGGGCAGCAGAGCCCCTGGCTTCGGCAGCGGCACAGGCACAGGCACGGTGCGAAATTACACCTGTAATTAAACCATCCCGGCTGCCGCACTGGATTCACGAGCAAGGAGTAGTTAGTGACCTCGTGAGGCCGGAGGGTGGAAGAGAGCATTGGTTTAAGGTGTAACAGCCTTTCTCCAGCCATGTGGGAAGCAGTGCACTGGACATCGGCCTTGGAGACGTCAGATGAAAAGGGTAGCAGAGACAAATCCGTTCCTTGCAAGGGGATTTTGCTGCCAAATTTTGGGGTAGCTGAAGAGAAAGGTACTGGAGGGATGTTTTGCCCCATCCCAGGAAGTAAAACAGGGAAAGGGGATGGGGCTGCAGAGAGGGGCAGGGGTGGCACAGGGCAATGGCTCTGGGGGGGGGTTAAGGCTGGCTGTGCCACCTGCTCCAGCCTGCACAGGGAGGTTCCCAGGGACCGGCTCTGCATGTGTTGGGGTGTCTCCAGCCATGCTGGGATGTTGGAGCCCCCCAGGATGGGCTGGATGCTCAGCCTGGGGGTGCAGCCCCCCCCTGCCCACCTGTGCATGGGGTCTGCCATGTGTGGCTGTGCCCACTCTGGCCTTGGGGCTCTTCTGCCTGATGCCATCTGTTTGGCTTCTGGTTTTGGCTGCTAATTGGCTAAGGCAGGGTAAATCCATGGCCACAATAATGTCCCCGGTTGTGTTGGGCAGCAAAAGCCCCAAGGGGCAGGTGACGATGGGGGCCTGCATCACCAGCTCACCCCAGGGCAATGCTGGGAGAGGTTCCCAAGATTTGGGCAATGAAAGAAGCTGTGTTTGGAGGGGGTTCATGTTGGGGGCACAGGACGAGCACCCGAATGGGGTGATAACTCTGGGGTGGTTGTTGCTATTGCAGAAGGGCAAACTTGAATCAGCTTAATCTCTGCTGCTGCGAGGGGATGAAAACCAGTGTGGATGGGGGTGTTCTGCTAGTGAACAAAAGTAATTCCTTTTGAATCAATCTACTTGCAAAATGGATTAAACGAGACCAAAATGAAGTGCTTAGCGGGCCTTTTTCCCAAGAACAAGGGAGTTTCTAGGGCTGGCAGGTTTGTTTTAAATTCACATTAAACCCCTCCTGAGGGGGGCTTCTGGTTTTAGTTTTGTAGGGTATGAAATGAGTTACAGGCTCTGCAAGTTCAAACCATGCTACCCAAAGCACTCAAGCACACCCGGCTGCTTCGCTCTCGGTTAACTCAAAGTCAACTTTTGCCAGAATTTGCCTTTTGTTTGTGCAAGAGGTTGCAATAAGCTGGCAATAAGATGTTTTTCTTTAAAAAACAAAGCTTTTGCCCCCAAAATGTCTACCCAGCTGCACTAATGGCCTCAGTCACTACACAGCACCTCTTCAAGGCAGCCTCATTCTGTGTATCTAAGGACAAATCCCGCAAGCTGTAAGAATTGCCTTAAAAGTGCTTAATTAATTTTTTTTCCCTGTGAAGTTCCAGCTCCTGAAAGCATGTGATTGCAAGGAGATGACATTGCTTTTGCAGAGAAAAGCACGCGTTTTGGATAAGCACTGACATAACAAAAACCACCAACAAAGAGCCTCCTCCTATTTTCTTTGGGGGGGAAAAAACCCCTCATGACTCCGTCGAACCAAATCACACTGGTTTGAACGACCAGGCTGGCATCAGCGAGGGCTTTATGTGAACAGCAAGGGAAGTGAAAAAGCTTTGCATTTGTGTAAGACTGCAGAATCAGGTTGCCAAACAGGATATAGGCTGGGAAACCAGCTGGGCGAGGAGGCTGCGGCGAGCCGGCCGTCTTGCTCGGGTGCATCGCTTGCTGGTGCTTATGATCCTATTTATGATAAATGGTAGTTAATCTTTTTGGTGGTTTGCTGCTTATTTAGAGACTCTGCTCAGAGCACTTTGCTGCTACGGGAGTTTTGGTGCGCTTTGAGATTTGGTTTTGCTAAAATAAATGCTGTCGGTCAAAAATCCCCTGACTTCGCATCCCAGGAGGCCATCTGGAGCCTGGGGAGGGATTTCACAGGGCGGCACTGGGATCCTCAGTCCTGTCCCCGAAGCAAAGAGCTGCAGAAAAAGCTGGGAGCTGGGTGGACCCCCACGGGACAGGGTTCCTGGCTGCAATGTGGGAAGCTCTGACTCGTGATTTCTTTCTCTAAAGAGCTGAGAGGGAACTTCCCCCCCACCCCCGTCGCCGTGAGTCACAGCTGGCTGGGTCTGTCTTGGCAGAGATCACAGGGAAATTGGTCCTTCTCAATGGCCAAGAAACCCTCGGGTGCCCTGGCCCCACCACCTGTTCCCCAGCAAGCTGGGGCAGCCCTGGTTTGTGGCTCCTGCAGGCAGATTTCCTCCCCCGGCTCTGGGCTGTGGGTGACCCAGGGAAAGGCTTGGGTGAAATTTAGCCTGACTGTTTGCGGGTCTAACGGGTTTAGTGTTCCTACTTGTGCTGAGCCGCCCTGTGCTGCTTTTCCTGTGCTGGCAATCTGCAAATTGTAGCTGCTTGGCCAGACATCAGCTCCTTTCGCTTTGGCTTCCCGAGGCCATGCACATGCCACATGTCCCCTTTTTTTTCCCCCAATTTCTTTTCCTACAGCCTGAAGTGACTGGCAGAGGATTAGAAAGTAAATTCAAACAAAAACCTTGCAGGGGGAAACTGCTTGGGGTTTATACCCAGGTTTTATTCTGTCTGTGGGCTGGAGGAGTGGGGATGCTCAGGGGCTGCACGAGGATGCTCAGGGCAGCCCATGCCCTGTGCCCCTGCTCTACGAGCCCTTTCTGCTGCCTGTTGAGAGCAACCTTACCCTAACAAACGCACACACATCCCTGAAGCTGAAAATAACCTCCAAAATAATCTATAAGAGCTTCCTGCAAACAGACTCTAATGCACTGTCTGTGCTGTGAGGGAGCTTGGGATTTTATTGGCAGCTCACACCAGACCCACGAGGCTGGAGGGGAATCACTGGCTTCATAACGGGGTTTCTCTGTGACCTTGAACAAGTTCCTCGCTCCTCAAAGTCGGTAGGCGTTGCAGGGTGTTATCACCCCGTTGCCAAGAAGAGACCTCACATCCCACAGCAGCCGCCCAGGAGAGGTGTGAGCGTGGGAGGGCATCCTCCCAAACCAGCTGAGCAAGGAGCTGCCAAAACCAGCCTGGGCGGCACATGGAGGAAAGGGCAAAACTTCACCATGTTGGCATTGAGCTACTCCAGGATGAGTGCTTTATCTCTCGCTATGCAGGTGGAGAGGCAGCTACACTTGCCCCCTTGCATGTGCATGAAGGCTGAAGGACAGCAAGGACCTGCTTGAAATCCCTCCTCACCTGGCTCAGAGCAGGGTTTGAAGCCTCCGCTGTGCCCAGGGAGAGCCCCTGCCATGGGCTTTCCCTGCCTGGACTGGGCTGGCTCTGGTGGATCCGGAGCCACCAGTGGGTTAAAACCCTCCCAGGGGGATAGAGGAGGAAAATCACAATCTGGGGTCATCTGGGCTTCCCTTGGGGTAGAAGCGAGCAGTGCGCTGGCTGGGCTCTCCTGCTGCCGGCTTTGCCTGTGTGCGTGGGAGAAATGGGTGGGATGAGTCTGAGCGTGAGGATCCCAGCTTTACAGGAGAGGCATGGGCTGCTGCTGGGCACTTTGGTGGCCACTGAAGTACTGTTCGAGTTGGGACTGTGGGCTCCCCAGGCATGTTCCAGTATGACAGACATAAAGAATTTTGTGTATGTGTATGCATATATGTATCTATGTGTGTGTATGTACAGAAAAAGGTATAGCAGTACTATTTGAATGAAGAGAAAGTGGTTTGGGTGCAAACACCTAGACATAAGGAGATTTGCTGTTGCTTAAAGGTGTTTTAACTGTAAAGGAAAATTGTCAGTTCAGCTGTTTTGTAGGAAAAGTGTAAAAGTGAGCGTGTTTTGGGGACAGGGAAATGCCAGCGCAGCCCCCCCCGAGCACAGTGCTGGGTGGTCTCTGCTAAACACTTCAGCACTGATCTGACCCACCTTGGCCACCTCCTGCTGCATCCCAGCACCCAGCAGCATTCCCAGCCAGTTATTGCAAACCTGCTGGGCCACGCACCCCTGCCTGCCCACTGGCCTTTCTTCGCGGCATCCCCCTCGGCTAGAGAAAACTCCCTCTTCCCCAGCGGTGCACGCAGGAAAATTCCCACCCGCTCTCCCCCCAACCCCTCTAATCCCTTTACGGTGTTTGTGCTGGGCTCCCCGTGCCGACCCTGCTCTTTGCCTTACCTCTAATCTCCCCATCAAACAGTTTGGGCAAGAGACAAACCACCAGAAATGGTGAGGAAATGCTCTTGCAGTCTAGGGCTCCAGGAGACGCTTTTGGTGTTTAACCCGTGGCACAGGAGGAGAGGGCCAACCAGGGTGAAACCCCCTCGGTTCTGAGCGGCATCCTGAATCCTAGAGGATAATTTAGAGTAAAAACCAAACTCGCCATCCCAATATCTCTGCTTTCCCCTGTGCCTGGGGGTGATCCCTCCTGGGCAGGTATGAGGAGGGATTTGACAACCAAGGCTGAAGGGTCCCCAGCTCCAAGCCCCTGCCCTGCTGCAAGCACCAGGTTGTAGCTGGGGTGAAGGTGTTAAAAGTCACCCCAGGAGGTGAGTTAGTCCGTGTTTAACCCCTTCTTGGTAAAGTGTACCACGTTACTGAAGTTTTTCAATGTGGAAAATTTGCTAAGGTTTTTTTTATTATTATAAAAGCAAGGGCTTTAATAATATCTTTGGTGTATCTTGGCAAGGCTGGAAAATGCTCAGGCTGATAAAGTCTCAAAGTCAGAGAGATAAAAACTCGAAATACTTAGGTCTTGGCCAGGTCTCCCCAGGAGAGCTCTCCGGGCACCACTGGCTGCAGCTTGATCGCCGTCACCCAAAAAAAAGGTGCTGGGAAAGGGAACAGCCCCACCACATCCTACAACACTGCCTACAGCTGTCGGGCAATCCCTGTGGGTACTGGGACGGTATCTCAGCCGCCACAACAGAGGCGATGGTTGGTCTGCTCTGTAGCAATAAATCAGTAATCAGCTTCTCTTCCCGCCGACCTTTAACTCGAGGAAACCCCTCTGTGCCATGCCACAGCTCGAAACGGTCTTCGGCAAAGTCCTCTGGAGATTTACTCTGTGACCTTTTACTGCTACAAGGACATCCCTGCTCCCTTCCTGCCTTCAGCTCCTCCAGTCGACTGACCTTGGGCCAGTCACTGATCCCCTGAGCCGGGTGCCTTGTGGTGGTTAATATTTACTGTACCTGGCACAGAGGGGAGCGGGCAGGAACCCACTGATTGCAAAGAGCATGGAGTGCATTGGCTGGGGCTTGCTTGGGGGATAAAATATTATTCAAGAGGCTCGAGCGTGCAGGTGTGAATTGTGTTTGGCGTTATTGGTGTAACGTAGAGCTGATGCTATAGAAATGGCTGGAATTAGACTGTGGTGAGGTAAGATTTGATCCCAAGGGTGACAGAAAAACTGAATAAGCGGGTGCACAACACTATATGGCAGAAATACTTTTTCCTGCTTGCTAAAATCCCTTTTGATATGAAATAATTTGGTATCCATCATATATTTGGTGAGCTGCCTCATTTGAGGTGTTTGGGCAGGGAGGGGACCCTGGCCATGTACCTGCAGGCTGGCGTTGTCCCTGCTGCCCCCAAACAGCCGTAAATATACAGTGTTTGCCCTCCCTGGGGCTGGGTGGGATTTGACCAAGTAAGGGATTATCGGTGTTTATTCAGTCTTTCCCGTCTGGGGATTTTGGTGCTCAGTGGTTCCAGCCATTCAAAGAGGAGCTTGGCTCCCCAAACCAGATTACTAGTGAGCATCAACACAGCCTGAATTTTGTTTCATTTCTCCATGGTTTTGAGCCCACTCATGCTTTGGGGTGTTTCTGCACAACTGGGCACATCCAGGGGGGAAGCCAGGGCTTTCACTGGCAATAAAATGAGGCCTTCCTGTACCCAGCTGATTCGGGGAGGCATAGGGTCTTGGCCTGGCATCTCACATGAAAACACTGTTGCTGGTCCTGCTGCCTGCCGTGAAGGACGCAATGTATCAGGCTCCGAAGAGGTGGCTCACCTCTCCCCAGGTTGGGTTTGTGGTGCTTCCTGAGGGATGCAGGTCCATCTCAGTCCTCCCTGCTTTTTGTGAAAGCTCAGCATCAGCCCCTACTTCACCAGCCCTGAAGCCAGTCCCACAGGATCCAGCTCCCCGAGCAGGACAGAGATTGGTGCACAGGGCCAAGGGACCTGGCAGAGCCGCTGATGCGTCCATCACTCGCGCTGGCTCGGCTGTGTGTGGCAACGCCCCCAGGAAACACTGCCACTGCGTTGCACACCCAGGGGTATGTTTCCTCCTGTGCCGCTGCCCTGCTTGGAACGATTTCCAAACAGGGATGGGGAAATGCTGAGCTTTGCAACCACATTCGTGGATGTGTCCCTAAAATACCCCGGAAAGGGAGGTGGCTGCTTTCAAGCTGCACGCCAGTTTCAGCTACAGGAGACCCTGCACGTCACCCAGGCAGCATCAAGGACACGGGTGACACAGATGAGACCTGCATGGCTCTGCCACTGCTGCTCTGGGGAACCTCAGGCACATCACTGGGTGCCAACCTCCTTCACACGGGCTCCGGTTGGGGCGGTGCCCGCGGGCGACGGGCCGGTGACGTCTGGCCTGCCCACAGCCCGCTGCCACTGATGTCACTACCCGGGGACTAAAATTGCTAATTAAGTTTTGCTTCTCTCTCTGCCAATCTCATTTCCTGGTTCTTGTGCAATCGCAGATGCTTTCGTGTTTCTTCCCGGTTGTTTATCCGCCTGCGGGACCAAAACACCTTCAGAAGTAAAACAGAGCTGGGGGTTTGGGGTCAGTGCCTGGCAAGGAGGTGTGTTGAGGGGGGGCAGTTTGTGGGTCCATGCCTGGCGAGGAGGTGTCCTGGAGGGGGGGCATCAACCATGAAGGGGTTTTTTTAGCTGCCCTGGTGCAGATGTTTTATTGTTTTGCAGAAAAACATTTCTGGGGGTGAGTCAGGCAGCCGCAAGCATGAGTCTGCCTTAAAGACCAGGGGAATTAGCAAAACCCCAAACTGCTTTGGAGCCCGGTCATGCTTTAAAGCCTTTTTTCCTCTCATAACATTGAAAAACTGCTTAAAAACTGAGCCTGGAGAGTTGTGGTGTGCTCACCGGGCTGGGTTTGCTGGGGGTTTATTTGAAATCCTACCCTCCTCCCAGAAAGAAAATACCGGAGTATTTGAGATAACACCCGGCAGGCGCCGGTGCGGGCTGTTTGTGCTGCATCTGCATTCGTGCCCAGTTGTGCGCTGGCACGTTTTGGATCTGCTTGTTCTAACAAATGTGAACCCTGTAATGCCGTATCTGTGGAAAACTGAAAAGGCAGTGGCCCGTTTCATTAATCTAAGTGAGATTTGGATTTGGCTCAATAGCTGGAAATTGCTGCTATATTGAAATAATGTACTCAAATTCACACCTGTTGGCTTAGGTTTTTTGACTGACTGTAAATAAAATTGGAGCCATTGCTATACGTGGATAATTTTTGGTTTTAAAGGTACTTAACTACACTGCTGGTGCTTAAAAATGTAGACAATTGTACTTGAGCTCAAAGGTTTATAGATGTGACGGGCTAAAGTGGGTGATTTCAGTGTTTTCCTGGTAGCTCTCCCTGCAGCCCTCAGCCTTTCGTTCCTTCAAAGCATGGGTGCCTGGGAGGCAAATGCAGCCCTGCAGCCATGAGGGGCTGAAGCCAGCTGGGCAGGAGTCGTCCCTTGAGTGTCCAGGGCAGGATGGGGGGGACAGGGGGGTGGTGTTAGGGCTGCCAGGCATCTGGGAGGCCCTGTCCCCAGGGATCTGGTTGCCTGTTCCCCCAGGGCCAGCCAGGCACCTCGATCCGTTCCCAGGCATCACACCTCCGCAGGGCATGGTCCCAGCGAGGCTTTTGGGGTGCCCGGGGGGAGCATGCCATGCCAGCCTCACCGGCTCCACACCCCACACCCCGGAGCAGGGCTGGGGGGCAAAACACCTGCATGCATGTAAGAGGGCAACCCTACAAAAACAAAGTGCCAGGAGGGAGGACACATGCAGCAAGGGGGTGGGAGGCGGTAAATAAAATTTTCAATGAGTAATACTTTTATTTTTTCAAAAATAACAAGTTATTTAGCAAATAACTTGTTATTTATTAATAAAGTGATATTTTAACAATATGATATTTATTGTTTTTAACAAGTAATATTTTAATATGAAAGAAAAATCATACTAAACATTTTTAATCAGTAACCCTCGGGGAGGGGGCCGGAGCCCGGCGCGCTNTGGCTTATTTTTGGGGGGGTCGGGTTGCTTTGTAAAATAAACGAGGGGAAATGGGCCGGGGGTGATGCCGCGCTCACCTGCGCGCTCTCGCAGGGCCGTCACCATGTCGGTGTCACACAGCTCCAGGCTGAACAAGCTGGTGCGGGAGCAGTACGTGAGGCTGCCCCAGGATGGGTTGGTGCAGGTCACCTATGTCTGGATCGACGGCAGTGGTGAGGGCGTGCGCTGCAAGACCAGGACCCTCGACAAGGAGCCCAAGAGCATCGAAGGTAATGCCGATCCGGATGATGGTTGGTCTGATGGAGGGCCCTGAGCATCGCCAGGGAAAAGTTCTGGGGTGCTTTGGGCGGTGGGAGTTGGCACTTGCTCTCCCTTGTTGCGTGGCGCTGGTGATACCCACTGCAGTTGTCTGGTGGGGTTGTATCAAGCGGCAGAGTAAATATCTGGCCTGCGTCGCTGTGGTTTACTTAATCCGTAATCTCTGTCATTAGCACTGGGTGGGAAGGGGAGGATGAGATCCTTGCCCCTTTCCACCGGGCAAACAGGCATGGAGGTTTGGCAGAGGGAGGTGAAGTGGCTGGGGCTGGCCCTGCCTGTGCCCCAGTGGTGCTGGGGGTGGTGAACACGCTGATGCTCGGGGAGCACCACTTGGCTCCGGGGATGTGCAAGAAAACATTTGTGGCCATCATCCCACAGCACTTGGTGCCCTCTGGGCTCTCCATCCCAGGGTCTAAGCCACCAGCACTTGGCACAATCCGCATGAGAGATACCTTTCCCCAATCCTGCTCCCCCCTCTGTCCCCCTCCTGCCTCACAGACGTCCCCGAGTGGAATTTCGATGGCTCCAGCACAGCGCAGGCGGAGGGCTCCAACAGCGACATGTTCCTGGTGCCCGTCTGCATGTTCAGGGACCCTTTTTGCCTGGACCCCAACAAGCTGGTGCTCTGTGAAGTGCTGAAGTACAACAGGAAACCCGCAGGTGAGCACCTCTGGCGTGCACCCCCCAGCTCCCAAGGGTCACCCCTTTGTTGTTTAGGGTGCCATCTCCCCAAGATGGACCGCTGGCACTGACGAGCAGCTCGGTACCGAGTGCTTGGCCCAAGGCTCTGAAATTCAAGTGCTGGTGGTGGCGGTTGTTTGCAAGAACCTGTTTTAGCGGCACAGGGCAAGGTGAAGAGCAGCGAGATGTGGAGCTCGCAGTGCTTGCCAACTCGAGTGCACCGAAGGCATCACCTGGTTTTTGAGCCCAAGTGCACCTGGCCCCTGGGGCTGCAGGGTTACAGCAGGGGAGCTGGAGCTGGAAGTGGCAGGGGGCTTTAACGCACCGGGTTCGTGGCCGCTCGCCTCGTTGACGGGCGGCTGCAGAAAAGGAGGGAGAAGGTGCTGGGGTGGCACGGGCTGTCTCAGGGTGACCTTTTGCAAGTGGCCCCAGAGCGCACCAACACTCGATCTTATCACTGCAGACCCACTGTCTGTCCTGTCCATCTGATAAAGCCCCAGATGGAGGAGGGGGAGCTGGTTTGCAGGGATATGCTGACGGGCTCCCAGAGGGGTTATTTGCTGGCAAATAACCAGTTATTTACCAGTAAAGTGGGGCCACGTCCCCACTGGGTGTGTGGGGGGAGGGAGACTGCATCTGCGGGGTGATGCACACATCTGACTGGGAGAAGAGAGGCCGCGGGCAGCGATGGTGAAAGACAGGGCTGGTTCCTCTTCAAACAGCGTCATGCCTTTCAGCCACGGGGGAAGTGTCTTGGTTGAGATTTCTGCCCAGCAGCTCCTCTGCCAGAGCAGTTTGTAATAAGAGCCCCTGGCCCTGGAGCTCCTGGGGCTGGAGCTGGGGCAGACAGCTCAGCCCAGAGCCCTGCGACACCCTGCAGACGAGAGGGGTGTACCCTCTGGTTCTTCCCAGGGTGGGTCTCTGTGGATGTTAAGGGCTGTGTGGGCTCCAAGGGGGGAACTGCCTTCCCCCCTTCTCCCGTCAGTGCAAAGGAGATGTCACTGCCCCTCTCTAGCCCCACGCCCTGGGCTTTATGTTGTAGCTGCTCTGGGGTCTTTTATTGCAATTTAAAGGTAGAATTTGCTGCCTGTCCCTGTGACAACGGTTTTTCAGCCCTGGTGTTTTGGTCCAAACTCTCACACCCCTTTTCTGGCACGCTGTCCCATGTCAGAATGGTTCTCTGACATCTGTATCTTCCTGGCAAAGCCCCAGTCTCCCTGAGCACCCCTGCCACCACAAAGGGCCAAGGCAGGGCCAGCCAGCCTGGATGCTAATCAAAAACATGGAGCAGGAGAAAGATAAGGATAACTAAGCTGAGGCTGGTAGAAAGAGGATGAGGGTGAAGTAGTGGTGGGAGATGTATAGTCCCTGTTCCCAGATCTGCCAGATGCCTGTAGGACAGGGCTGGGGTATGGCTCCTGGTCTCTCGGTGTGTAAGAGGAGGATGTTCATGGACCATCGGTGGTGGTTTGGGGAGTAGACTAGTGAAACCTCCTTGGCCTGAGGCCTGGTGCTGTGGTGTTGAAGTAGCTCTGCAAGGAGGAAACCGGTGAGCAGAGAGCGTTGCAGGAACGGGGGATCCGCTCACCAGTTTCCTTAAGGCTTCTGTGGGAAGCACTGTGGAGTGCTTCCAGTGGTGGAGTCTCGACCTCTGAGTGGGATGGAGCAGAGCATGGCAGGCGCTTGCCCACGGCGCGGGTCTAACCCAGACCTCTCTGCTTCCAGAGACCAACCTGAGACACACGTGCAAGAAAGTCATGGACTTGGTTAAGGACAGCCACCCCTGGTTCGGGATGGAGCAGGAGTACACGCTGCTGGGCATCAACGGCCATCCCTACGGCTGGCCCGACAATGGCTTCCCCGGCCCGCAGGGTAAGTGCTCCCTCCCTTCCCCAACCCAAATGCTCCCCTTGGCTCCCACCCTACTGCTTGGAGGGTGCTGCCCAGCAGCAGGCATCCCGTCTCCAACCTCGGGTGCAGCTTTCCCATTGTGGCTGACACCAGGCAGGAGCCGGGATGAGGTTAGGAGCTGTTTGCCAAGAGCGCTGGGTGCCCCACAGCTCACGTGAGCCGGCCAGCAGTGCCACTCCTGCTGGACCCCAGTTGCACAAACAGCTCAGCTGCATGACTTGTTTGGCAAGGGCTGGAGAATTTAGCTGGAAAAACCTCCTCCCCGTGGCTGTTCGGGAAAGGGCCGGCACATCTTGCCCTGCTGCAGCAGCAAGCAAGCCCCAGCACCTCAGCTGCCTCCTGGGAGAGGGCCAGGGGTTTCCCAATCTGACTTAATCAGCCTTTTGTGGGGACCGGCTGCTTTCAACATCTCCCTTCCCCCAGGCGGGGAGAAGATCTGTGTCTGACTGCTTGAATGAGGAAGAGCCATATAAAACTGTGCCAAATTGAATTTTCTAGCCATGAACAATGTCGGCTGTTGTCAGAACAATGTCAGACACTTGATGTGCTCAGAGGGTCAGCAAGGTGCCTCGGGGCAGACCAAGCCAAATTTTCCTTATCTCCTGGCCACCTCCCAGCTGATGCATGACAAGTCCTGTTTAACTGCCTAGATAAGGCTGAGGTTGCACAGATGAATTGCTCGTGCTGCTGGTCCTGGAGTAGGGGTCGGTGGCTCGATGCATCGTGGAGGGCAACACCATTTAATGCCCATAAGTCCTCTGCTGATGATGGAGGGTGGGATTATGCTACAGTGCTGTTGTTGTTCCCAAAAGCTTTACTTGGGTGGTGACTCCTCTTTCCTTTTCAGGCCCCTATTACTGCGGGGTTGGAGCAGATAAGGTGTATGGGCGTGATATCGTGGAGTCCCACTACAAGGCATGTCTCTATGCGGGGGTGAAGATCTGTGGCACCAATGCAGAGGTGATGCCCTCCCAGGTATGTGTGGACGGCCCCGCGCAGCCCCTGTTTCCAGTGATGGATATGAGTTATCATGAGGCTGGAATAACCCAGCAACTCCTCTGGGATGCCAAATCCAGTGACTCCCCACAACGGTTTTGTCTAGATGGGACCAGTTGCAGTGCTAGGATGAAAATGTACGTGTTTGATTTTCTCCTAACTCATGCTGGTGTGCAAATCCCTGCTTTTTGGGGCAGGCAAATGAAATCACAGCCGAGCCAAACTGCAGTGAGTTCCTTGCACAGCTCAGCTGGAGCTCTGGCAGCCCATGTGGGAGCTGGGTGTTCCCCTGTGCTTTCCTTCCCCTGTGGAGCAGCGATGCAGGGGATGGCGTGAGCTGGGACAGGCTGTGGGAGCGGCATGTGGAGCAATGGGTGTCTGCGTCCTGCTCCTCTAGCCCAGGAGCCGGGAAGCTTGGGTGAGACATGGCCTTGGGGAGCGGCTGGGGGGGATTTGGGTTTATTTAGGAGTTAGCCGGAGAGAGTCCCTGATTGCATTAGGTGGGTGGCCAGACTGACCGACAGTGATTTGGCCCTGTAGCCTGCGAATCGCTGACTCTCCCGCTGCTGATGTGGCAGTGATAAGCAGGGGGCTTATCTGCAGTGCAGCTGAGGCAGGACTTTTAATGACCCTGCTGTTTGCCCTGACTTTTTCAGGGTCCTTCTTGGCTGCTTTCTGCATCCTGGGCTCAGTCTCAGCCAGGCCATGCCAGCAGCCATAAATGTGTCACCCCCTGCTTAGTCACTGTGGGTGGCGCAACCCTGGCTCCGGCCGGTGAGGGAGCAGCCCTGGGAAGGACTAACAGGCTCCTCATTAGTCCTATGCCCTGTTTGCAGTGTGGGCTGGGGGATCCTGCATGCCAGCACCAGCCTCAAAGGCAGACGTGGTGCTTATTTACCTCCGTTTTGATTAAAAACCGTCTGATTTGCTCAATTTAATCACGAGCAGTTTATTCCCATTTTTTTGCATGCCAAAGCTGTCCTGTTGCTTAACTCAATGCTCCTCATCCTCACTGCTGATTCCCAAGGGGTAAAGCTCAGCCATACCGCAGGCTGGCAGCCCTCACTGGGGTGGGTGGCAGGGATGTGATGGCTGGGGAGGCACGGACCTGCCCATCCTCACTGGTGCATCTGCTTGCCCCTTTCAGTGGGAATTCCAGGTGGGCCCATGTGAAGGCATCGAGATGGGGGATCACCTCTGGATGGCTCGGTTCATCCTCCACCGTGTCTGTGAGGACTTTGGGGTTGTGGCTACCCTGGACCCCAAACCGATGACCGGCAACTGGAATGGTGCCGGATGTCACACCAACTACAGCACCGAGGAGATGCGGAGAGAAGGGGGCCTTAAGTGAGTCCTGGGGGGGTTCCTGGGATGTACCTGGGAGGTTTGGGGTGTCCTTGGCTGTGTGGTAGCTCCCCATGTGTCTCCATACCTGGGTGGCTGCACCAGGTAGGGCTGGGGCTGTCACAGCTCATTTTATTTTAAAAGCAGCTGGTCATATGAGAGTGTCCCCTGGGCTGTCCTTGTCCCTGCACAGAAGGAGGGGGTGACAGCCTTCCTGGCCATGGGAACACCCCCCAAATGGACCTACTGACAAACCCAACCCCCTTCTCTCCCACAGACACATCGAAGGCGCCATTGAGAAGCTGAGCAAGCGGCACGACTACCACATCTGTGTCTATGACCCGCGGGGTGGGAGGGACAACTCCCGGCGGCTCACCGGCCACCATGAGACATCCAACATCTTTGAGTTCTCTGCCGGTGTGGCCAACCGAGGTGCCAGCATCCGCATCCCGCGCCAGGTTGGCCAAGATGGCTACGGCTACTTCGAGGATCGGCGGCCGGCAGCCAACTGTGACCCCTACGCAGTCACTGAGGCCATCGTGAGGACGACGGTGCTCAACGAGACCGGGGTGGAGACCAAGGACTATGCTGACCACTGAGGCCATGGGGTGGGTGGAGGTTTTCGTTTCTACACTAGCTTCTCCTGTGGGCTTTGTGCCCGTGTGGTGTCCTCAGCTGCAAGCTCAGACTCTTTAGGAACCTTGCTTCTGGTTTTGTGAAATGTCGCCTTAGAAATATGTATATTTTATAGTAAGAGAGAGGGGCCCAACCTGTTTTCTCAACCACTTTTCTTCTGGTTCCTGGTTTTAGGTTATACGTGGAGTTTTTTTTAAAACTTGGATTGAATTTTTTTCCTGATGGACTTTACACTGTGATGTACATAGATCCCTATGTGGAAGCTGCAGCTGTTGCTGTTTGCAACTGGGGAGGGTGGGTGCTTTTTTTCTGTCTCTCTGTTGCAAGGAAATTATAATAAATAATTTTCCTGGCTGCGTGGAAGCCAGGTTATGCTGCAGTGGGTGCATTTTTCTATACCTCCTAGAGCTCCATTGAGGATTTAATTTGGGTCTTGCTGATGGGTTGCAGCCACTAAGCAGCCTGCACCAGCTCTGAGCAGGGGCTGGAGGAGCAGAGATGCTGGAGGATCCTTGGGGCAGGTGCCTGGAGCTGCCTTGCCCCATTTGCCGGCAGCCGAAAGGCCATCTTCCTCCATCGTGATCCCCGAAAGGCAAACAGAGCGACACAGCCTGAGCAAACAGCGGCCGGGGCAGCAGCTGGCGGGCGTTTACACAGGGCGTGCGCTGCTGAGTCAGCAAAGCCGGCCTGGCGCTGGGCACAGTAAGCGGCAGCCCTCCCCTCTGGGTACACCTTTAGGTGAGGGAGGGGAGCCTGGGGACATCCCCCTGCTGCACCCCAAGGGCGATGCCCTGCTGAACCGCAGGGACACGGTGCAATTCCTTTGGTTGGAGTCTCTTTACAGCAGGGGACGGGGTGTCATAGATTTTATTCGTGGAGCCCCGCCCCCCCCCCCCCCCCGTGGGGACATTTCCATGTAAATGGGATGTCAACAGCATCTCTAACAGCCAGACCCTTGGGGTCCCTGCATGCTGCAACCACGGGGAGGAGTTAGATGCAAGCACAGGGGACAGCTCTCCAGTCCCAGGGACGCCTTGAACAGGCAGGTCAGGTCCATGGGACAGACCTGCAGGACGCAACCCAGCTACTGTCACCAACGAGGGGGTTACTTGTAGGCAAGGGGAAGCAGCAGCATGAACAGACAGGGGACATCATGTCCACTCCAGTGCAGTCATGGGGATTTTCGAACTGGTTTTATGTTTTTCTTTGAATCTGATGCAGGTCACAAGCCGAAATGGAGGACCCTGAGTCTCTCCTGCAGGTCATGGTGCTGCCAGTGGAGCAGGGAGCGAGGGCAGTGGCAGTCAAGGAGGTGGCCGTGACCCAGACCACAAGCAGCCAGGAGCCCTCGGTGTCTCTGAGCTGTTCAAGAATAAATGTAACCCGGTCCCCACCCTAAGAAGGACGAATCTTCCTTCCAGAAATTGCTGTTCGGGATGTTTAACGTTTTTCATCAAAACCACAATGCTCCCTTGTTTTCCTCTCATTTCTATGATGTCTTTAATGGGTAATTTGAGCACTGGGGCAGCAACTGCTGGATGCAGCTGGAAAATCAATAAAGAACTGAATCTGGAGCAGGAAGACTAATGTTTGCTCCCCTGACTGTACCAGTGGCTTAAAGTATTTCAGCTGTCATCATACTGTGCTGTACAGCCCTTGCTAAATTTGGGGAATCATGTGAATCCGCATTGCTAACATGCAAACATCTTTGGCTGGACACAGCACTGTGGTATGTCCAAACACTTTGTACCTGTTCCTGGGTTTCACCCTGCGATTCCCCTCTGACAGAGGACCCTCCTCTTCAGCGGAGGACAGTGAAGCTCCAGGGGAGATCCAGGGACTCACCCAAAGCCAAAGCCAGGGTTTTTCCCTGAGCTGGGATCAGCCCTGGCCACTGTTTGCTGGGGACGCTGCCTGCCAGTCCCCATGTGGCTGGAGCTGCTGCTTGCTTGGACACTTTCATGCTATCCTTTGCCGAAACACAGATCTTCTTGCTTGTACTTTTTGAGGTCAAAATGGGCCAGAAACCATGTGTCAGGTTTTTTTTTTTTCCTAAAACAGGAGTGATTCCCACCCACAGGGCCTGCAGCACAGGGGAAACAAGGACACGAGCAAGTTCCCACAAGAGCTTTTCTTATAATTTTGGTGTGCCTGCTTCTGTTGAAGGTGGATTGTTGGGTTCAGCCAGCAGAGCAGGTGTTGGGGATGGAGCCAGCCCTTGGGCCGGGGCTTGAGGCCATGGGAGGGGACAGCGTCCCCGTCCCCATCCAAGGGTTGGACAGTGCCAGGAGGAGATGCACCCAGCATTGCCCAGTGCTCCACACCGGATGGCGATGGATGGAAGCCGTGCTGGGCCCCCAGGTGGAATCCACCGCAGAACCAGGATGCTGGGGGTGCGGGCTGCTGCAATTTGGGTAATCGTTATCCAGGCCTTTCCCGATGGAGCACCCCAAGGAGACTGTGCCGGCGGGGGGGAGGTGAATGATCCACCGCGACCCCTCGCTGGGGCTCCCGGCTGGGGCCGGGCCGCAGCTTGCGCAGCCTGCGAGAGTGGCAGATCCTGGGGCTGGGGAGCAGGAGGGTTATTTCGGGTCTGGAGGCGCTTCCTGGGGGTTTGCTGCCCTCCGCAGGCGCAGACGTAAATAACACGGAGCAGCGCTCGGCGCCAGCCCGGCAGCGGGGGGGCTCGGGCCGGGCTTTGCGCTGCTTCCCCCGGGGTTTTGTTGGGAGAGTGCGGAGTAGCTGGTTGACAAAAGTCTTGTTTTTAAAAGAGCGTCGGGTGGGCGATGCCAGGAAGCTCTCCAACGCAAGCTCTTTTTTTTAGGCTCTGACCATGCCTACCTGCCCCGAGGACCACCCTACACCCTCGCCCGCTGGACAGACACACCCACCTTTACCAATTCTTGTATTTCCACACAAGCACTCACAGATAGTGGCAAATAAATACCCCTTTGGGCTCTTTCCTGTCCCCATCCCACGCCTTGGCTGGAGGCACAGAGCTGGGTGCTGCCGAGGGGTGCGTTACCCGCCGGGATGGTTATTCCCTGGGCTGTGACCCAGCAGACAGAGGAGCGGCTCTGGTGGGCTGCCAAGCTGGGACACGTGAGGACCAGGCAGCCGTGGTGGTCCCTTCCTTCACCTCCCACCACCAAGCACCACGGGAAGGCTCTGCAGAGGGGGACACCCAGGGTGGGCGAGCATCGTGACCACCCCGTGATAGGGAGCGACAATTCAGGGGCTTGCAGGTTTCTCCATCTTCAGATCTCTTTTCATCACTATAAATTCCATTACTTTGAATTCAGTCAAGGCCTTCAGGATTTTTTTTTTCCAAGCCGGTTATAAAAAGGACATTAGAATTACAATTCTGATGCTAACAATAGCATTATTCAAAGCTGCTGGCCAGAAGTGGGGAGCTCTGGGTAGAATAAAGATCTAAACTAAAATGTCAATAATAACTTCTTTTTTCCCCTCCCTGTCTTCCAGCCTGCACAATCTGCTTGGGTCTCTCTCTCTTAATGAGCATTAGAATGGTTTCAAATTAGATCTACAGAAAATTGAATATTTTTCCCTCAGAAGCTTAGTCTGGCCTTTAAAGGCCAGTGATAATATTTTGGTTTTGTATAAGAGCATCTTTGATCTTGAAGGCTCTCAGCTCATGGAGAGACATGGCTCATTACCAGCAATTTGCTGCTGTTGAAATGCAGCCACAACTGGAGGGGGACAGGCATCATGCAGTGGCACCTGACATGGCAAGAGAAGAGTTAGGGAGAGGTTTGGCTAGTGGGTGCTTGGTCCTGGCTCCCCACTAGCCCTGTGTCACCCTCCCGGACCAAGCTTCACTCCCAGGGAGCCCAGCTGGCAGGTAGGTGATCAACATCCACCAGGCTGGTGGTGGGTTTGCAACCAGCTGCTTTCAGCTCAGTTTAGTCCCTAAAAGTATGGGATGAAAGAGCCCCAGCAGCCCAGCCTTAGCTCCATGTGGGCTGTTCGGGGAGACCCCGGAGACACCCCAGGTAACAGCAGTGTCTTGCTGAGAGGGTGATACAGCCCAGAACCTGGCAATGCACGATGGGTTTTCTCATGTATGTGATCAACCCATGTGGTGTCGCCACTGCTAAAAACCCTCTCCACATCCGAGTGCAGGGCTCGGTCACAGGTGCTGTGCAGGGAAGGCGTCATGCAGGCTGCCAGAGACCTGCCGCTCGCTCGCTGCTGGGAAGATACAGCAATTAGACTTTCCAGGAAAGCTTGTTACCATGGCAGGGCACTGGGAGCAGACGGTCATTTACCTCATTCACAAAACAAGGGGGATTCAGTCTTGGGGGGGGGGTAGATTGGCCCAGCAGTTGCAATTACACCTCCCGCCTGCTTTGCATCTGGATGATGCAACTCAGTGCAATCATAAGTAATGCGATGCCCTGTGGCAGCACCCACAGTTTGGGGGGTTGTTTGTAGGGACACTGGGGACAGATGACTTCATGGTGAGTGGTTGGGGGCTAAGTTGGGGCTTGCACCTGGGTATAACAGGAGCCAACGGGTCTGCCCTCCTCCTCCTGGGAGAGAGGGCAGCAGAGGCTGTAACCGTGCAGAACAGATCAGCCCCATGTCCCCATCAGCCCCCACAGGGCTGGACCATCCCTGTTCGTCTCAGCCATGCTGGAATGGGCAGAGTCCCTGGTCCCCTGGCAAGGACAGGGCAGTGTCTGCCTTGGTGATCCCTGCTGCAGCGGGTGCTGCTGCTTTGCACGGACAAGACTTTTTTGTAGAGCAGTGCTGTGAAGCCCACAGCAGTGGTTTGATAGTTGGCTTGAGAAAGGTCTGCAAAGAATCCAGCTCCTCCAGGTGTCCCTAGAGCAGCCTCCACAAACGAGTCCTTAATTAACCTACAGCAGCCACCTCTACTGACCCCAGCACCCAGCACCCCTCCTGAGCGGGGTGATGTGTGAGCAGGGCCAGATAACCTATCAAAAGCACCCTACCAGCTGCAGGCTGGGGACCGCATGGGAGCTGGGTAGGGGGGCAGGAGCTGCACAAGGTGTCAGGGCACTAACAGGCTTTAATGGCCCTGACCAGCCTCACCTGAGACCCCAGCCCATGGTCCCTGGGGGTCCATTTAAGCTTTACCAGGGCTATAAGTCCCTACCTGAGTTGTATTGAGGAGTGTTGGTCTTCAGTGTTGGGTATCCAGACCTTAACCCATAGACTGATTTCTCAGCTTGACCTATCTTGTTACTGTAGACCTGTCAGAAGATCACTAGGCTGTGTCTCACCCTGATTACCCTCACTGATCCTGAACTGCAGGTTGATTTTCTGGCTTGATTTTTAGACCTGCCTCATTGTGGGGAACTTTCCTGATGGTCTGGACTCCTGGTTGAACACTTCTACCACTCTGGATCTGCTATGCTTGGGAGCAGAGGGATCGGGCCCTTGCTGGTGAGACTCTGCCCTGTAGCTGTGGTGTCCCTTCTGGCTTCCTGGTCCTTTGGGAGCCCCCGGCCCTTGCTGTGCCCTGATGGGTGGGGTGGGGCTGTACAGCGGACTACAGGAGAAAGTAGTGTTGGGAGAGGGGAGCTATG
This sequence comes from Balaeniceps rex, assembly GCA_013401315.1. Classification (NCBI taxonomy): domain Eukaryota; kingdom Metazoa; phylum Chordata; class Aves; order Pelecaniformes; family Balaenicipitidae; genus Balaeniceps; species Balaeniceps rex. The sequence goes on along the minus strand of VYZW01010794.1, from coordinate 218,320 downwards.
GGGTATAGGTGTTACAGGGCAGTGTCTGCTGGGCTGGAGGAGGACAATCTCCCCTGTGGTGCCCCTTGCAGTGCTTCCCAATGCTTCTTCAGTGTAAGGTCCTTGGAGGCTGGTGGTACCCACCACCACGGTGCCTGGTGTAGAGGAGGGAGGTGACACGTTAAGCTGTGCAGGAGTGGTTGAGCTGTGAAGCTGCAGCTGACTTCTCAGACACTGCTGGTAGGGGGATGTGGACTTTGCACTTGTGGTTGCAGGACCAGATTCCTCACTGGTATTTGTTGTGCTGCTTCTTGAAATGTCACTGCACATCTGTTTGGTTAAAGGCTGCTAGGATGCGGCCTTGGCATTTGCCAGGCTTAAGAGAGAGGGTCCATAGCCTTAAATTTCCTCTGGCTGCCCTTGGGGTGGGAGGGTGTGTGCTCTGCATTGCCACAGTGACAGTCCCTGCAGGGCTGTGTTGTGGACACACAGATGGCCACGTTTCCAGCGCAGGGTCAGCTGCCTGTGGTGATACCTTGTGCACAGACACCCATGTGAGGAGCTGGGAAACCAGAAAACTGGACTCCACAGGGTGTTCACACCACAGAAGTCACCTGACTGTGCGTGGAGACAGCCAGTGGCAAACCAAGTCTGGGGAATTCAATTTTTTCTTCAATCCTTACTTCCTGCAGCTGCTGAGAAGCAATGGTGATGATGGGCTGCCATGAGCAGGAATGTATCTGCAGAGGACAATGAGATGCAATTGCTGTAATTTCTTTCTCTTTTACAAGCCCATTTTGTTTAAGCTCTTTGCAGCTCATGCAGGTGTTTGGGTTGCAGCAGGGAAGGCAATCGGTGAAATTATAACAGCAGAGCTTGCTAAGGGAAGGAGGGACAGGTTGAGCCGTAGCTGTGCTGTAGTCAGGCAGGTGTCTGGTGGAGGGACGATTCAAACCCAAATGAAGTGATTTATTCTGGTGCCGCTCTAGCCTGATAACTGTGATAACACCGATCAAATGCATTTGTTGGCCTTGATTCAAATCACAGTAGGTGTTTGCACTGGCTTAGCTATACTAGTGGCTGAAATGGCAGTGTACGGCAGGTTTTAGGAGGGCTCTGTAAAAATAGCTGTAGGTAGGGCTGGGCTTGGAATATTTGCCTATGGGAGGAGTGTGCAAAGGTGATGAGTGCTGTTGGGAATCAGAGCTGCTAGTGAAAGAACTGGGTTTGCCCTAAACCATCTCAAGCTCACAGGGAAACACAGCAGTGGTGTTCAGGGAAAGTAAAAGAAGTTGTGACACATTTGGCAGCAGCTGATGTGTAAGGCAAACTCCAGCTTCAAGAAGAGTGGTGAAATAAGATAAATCTGGGGAGATTTAGCTAGGGTGATTCTGCCTTCTCTGTGGGACTTAATCGAGGACATCGACCCACACTGTGCCTGGGATGTTTCCACCTCACCCACGTGTTCACAAGGAACTGAAGCGTGCTGTTAACAGTCATCCTGGCTGTATTAAATCAGGCATATCATCTCTCTTCCCTCCTTGTCCTCAGACAAGGGTCCCATGGCTTGTTATACCAGCTCTTCAGTGCCTAGCATGTCTTTTTCCCATCTCCCCAACAGGCCATCAGGTCTTGTACATAGCTCACTGTCGGTTTGCCCTGAGCTGCCTTTCTGTGCTGGCTAGTTGTGCTGTCAGTTGAACACTGATCTGTTCTTGGCTTTCAGTTCAATGGGTGAAACTCTTAGATCCCCGTGTGTGGCTCTTCAAGGAGTGTGCTCTGCCCTCCTGGCTGCACCTGCTGGATGTTTCTCTGCCTCTTTCCTGGCAGGCTGCACCCTTGTGCCTCCCCTGGATGCTGGAGGCTCTTGCCACTGCCTCTGATGTGCTGCTTGCCACAGCCCCTTTGGGGCCCTGTGCCAGGACAAGTCCCTGGGGTGGCACAGTGGCTTCAGCTCACACTGTCCCAGTGGGTAAAACGGGTGACTGTAGCTTGGTGGGTTTCCCCTACAGAGGCAGTGTGGGGGGAACAGACATGGACATGCAGAAGGTCATTGTGCTCAGCTTGCACCAGTGTGAGAGGTATGGAGGCAGACAGAGCAGCAAGCAGGTAGCAACAGCTTTTTGCCTTCACTTGCCCTGTGGTAGCAGGTGCTGGTGGCTTCCCCAGGGCAGTTTTGCACCCAGGCCCAGCCCTGGGCCACACCAAAATCATGTGTATTTTTTTTTTTTTTTCTGTCACCACCCTGTACCCCCAATGGACCTGTGTAGGTGGGCTGGGCAGTTATCCTCTGTGCAGAGAGCTGGGGGTTGCTGGCAGGAGCAGTGTCCCAGGAGCTGCTCCTAGAACGTGCCACAAACTGCTCTGTCCTCTGCTTGTGTCCACTTGGGGACGGTGGGTTTGATTTTTGCCAACTGGCCCAATACAGGGGCCACAAAGCAACTGGCTGCACAACCATCATTGTTGCCTGGTCACTTGGTGAAAATGGGTTGTAGACCCACCTTCAACCACTTTACTTGCCACCAGCTCAGCTGGCGGTGTCATGGGCTGGTAGGAGATGCCCAGCACATAGCTCTAGCATGGGTAGAGCCTCCATCAGCTCCTCATGTGAGCAGCACTGGGCCAACGTGTGGCTGGGGCAGACAGCACTCATGTCATGGCAGCGGAAGACTTTTTAATAAAACCTGCTCTGGCCAAGGCAGGTTTGTCAGATGTGACTCACCTGCCGCGTGACAAGTCTGGCTGGCCTCAGACCAGCGACCTTTGAGTCTTGTGTATTAGCTCATGGAAACCCAAATCAACAAGGACTGGGGAAAGGGAAATATCTGACAAGGGACAATCCCAGGACAGCCCCGTTGTGTGCAGGGCCTGAGGAGTTGGGATGAGTAGGGGTAGGATCAGCAAGGCGCAGTGGTGGGGGACACCCACGCCCCCCTGCTTTTCCACCCATGATGCAGCCAGCCAGCAAACTCTTTTGGAAAGCATTACTTCACAAAGAAAAATGTTCAGTGGCTGATGGTGCCCTCAGGCAGAGCTCTGCTCTATCAGCAGCTTGGGCTGAAATATTAACTCCTTCCCCTGCACGCCTGGGTCTGGGTGGCTTTCTGGTCCATCCCATGGGGTGTCCTTGGGGTCAGCACTGCTGGTGTGCCTTCCTGTCCTGTCCCTTACGCAGGCCCTGGGTGATGGGGAAGGGGCTCTGCATGTAGGCTAGCCTTATGCTAAGGAGGTGTGTTTTTGTTCAGAAGGGGACCCTGAGCTGCGTCACCGGGTGTTGGGCTGCTTATTCCACTGGAGCTGCTTGCAGCAGCAGGCAGGTGGGGGTGGGTGTGTGTGTCAGTGTCACCCTGAGCCTTGGTCCTCCAGATGTGTCTGCCCCTGCACCAAGCCATGGTTTGGCTCAGACATCCCACTCCAGCATGTGCCAAGAGGGTTACTCTCTGTGTTCCTGCAGGAGCAGCTGCCGGGACATGTTTCTCCATGCCGGGGATTGATATTTTTTGCTCTGGACACACAGAGTGACTGTTGATGAGCAGGAAAATGAAGTGTTTCTCTCGGTAGCAGCGGGGGGAGATGTGTGCTGAGAGAGAGGGAGTGGGGTTCTCCATGAGTTGGCAAAGGCAGCCAGGAGTGGGAGAAGAGCATGGGTGCTGCAGGGTGTCCCCACCCCAGGGGTCTCAAGCTGGGTTGCTGACATGATCCTTGGTGTGTGATCTCCTCTCCCCAGACACCTCCTCCTGGGCTGTGTGGAGGGTTGGGGGACCCTTGGTGACTTCTGTTCCTGGCATCTAGGGCAGGGTCCATCCCTCAGCTTTTTATCAGCTAGAGGTGGGACATCTGGGCTGGCTGAGCAAATTAATCCTAGCAGGGGGCTGCTGAGCCACGCAGAGGTCCACTCCTCTTGTTGACAGCTGTGATGGTCTCAGATACCACTATTGCTGCCTTCTGTCCTGGATATTTGTCACTGCCTCTCTGCTGGAGGCTACCTCCACCACAGCCAGCAACGTGGGAGTGCTCCTCAGCCATTTCTTGGGGGGGAATTCAATGGGTTTAGGTGAAAGTGCTGCAGGAGGTGAGATGGTGGACTTTGCGTGGAAGTGCCTGATGAGACGTCACATCCCTGATGGTGAGTCTGTGGTGAGGCAGTGATATCTACCAGAGGGGATGGTACCAAACATCAGGAGTGTGAGAAGAGCTGTTGGCTGGGGTCATAGTGGGTTGCTCTCCTGGCCAGATATGTTGTGATGTTGTTAGATGAAGCTGTTACAGGGGAAAAGGGAAGTAGAAGAACTGGGCAGTGAAGGGAAGGAAGATGAGAGCCAGGTCAAATACAGAATCCAAATGTCTTGCACCTCAGGTTGTGATCAAGCAGGGTTAGTGATCTTGCTGCTATTAGACCCTCTGACTGCTCAGGACATCTCTTGGGATGGCAGACACCCAGGTATTGGGCTGCCCTTCTCCCACAGCACAGCTTTTCCCTGAAGAAGCCCCTCTGGGGTCCCCATGAGCCTTGACATCAGCCTGCTCATATGTGTTAAACAGTGACTGCTGCCTTTCCCTGGTGTCGTGGGAACCTGAGCCCAAATACACGTAGTCTTACAGTGAGGGAGAAATGCAAAATACTGCATGGTGCTGGGGGAATGGGAGTCCAGCCCTTGGTTTTAATTTGGCCCTTTCCTCAGGCGAGGTCCCGCTGGGATCGCTGAGAGCGAGCGAGTGAATCCTCCTGTTTCCAGAGCCTGTAGGCAAGCGCAAACAAACCCCTGTCCCCACTCTGCCTGTGCGCAGATGCTGAACCCCATGGGGAAGGGAGGACAGGCGTCCTGCCATCCGATCCTCCTCCCCAGTCCCACACTGAGCAAGAGGCTCTACCAGTGAAGGAGGAGATCAGAAATCCAGGCAGTGCGATTAGAATTATAATAATAGTAATTAATGCCTTGCCTCTCTCTAAGGATTTTCTAGTGAGGCTCGCCAGGTGCTGGCTGGGCATTAACTAATTAAAGCAATAGCACCCGTGTGAAGGGGATGGGTGCCAGCTGGGTTACAGGACCACAGCAGCTCAGCTGGGGGCTTGCTCTCCCTGCCCTCATCTTTCTCCATGGCTTGGGCTGAAGATTAAAAGGGAGGAGCTGACTTAGGAGGGGTGGCCCTGAATCAGCCCTCTTCCCCCAGGGATGAGGGTTAATGTATGGGGGAGAACAGGTCAGGAGCACCCTGTGTGTTACCCACGGATGCTCGTCTGGTCCCTAATGATGTGAGCTAAAGGGCTTGCACATACCTCTGTGCATTTGGGGATAAATACACTCTAATCATCAACATCTGTGTGTGCATGTGTCTGTATGTGGGAGGCTGCTCCCGCACGCAGACTTCCATCAACACACAAATGCCAGTATGTGGGCTTGTGTAGACACAAGCCAGCACAATAACACAAAGGCTGGAGAAAATGCTTTACAGAGAGAGACTTGAGGAGCTCAAATTGCTCGGTTTATCAAGGAATTTGAGAGGTGTCTTAATTTTGATGTGTAAGTATCATCACAAGGAGAAATTACTTCACGCTAAAGGACTCCCTAATGTCAGAGACAGAACAAGAACCAGTGGCTGAAGCCTGCCAAAGTCAGACGAAAAAGCAGGTGTGCACGTTAGCAGCAAAAGGGATGAGCAGCAGAAGCAAACTGCCAAGGGACGTGGCAGGGGTTTTTTGTCCCTTGGTGAACGGTAGTCTCATCTCTCTGGTAGAGATGCCTCAGCCAATATATTCTTTGATCAGGCACACACTATGAGGTGTCATATTTATTATGCAGATATTTATTATGCTATTACAGCTGCTTAGATCCTGCCCCCCCCCCCCCTTGACTGAGGCCTGGGACACTGTCTCACTGGTAGAACACTTAGCTTCAGTGCCACTATGTGCCCTTGGGGAAGGTGCCCGCGAGCTGCCTCACCGGCTCACAGCTGAGCCCGTGAACCCATAGAACAGAGACTGGGGACCTTGGCTGTGGCCTCCTGACGAGGAGAAGGCGGGTGTGCAGGAAGGTGTGGCTGAACAATGCTACGTGTGAACCGGTGAAAGGTATCAGCCCGAAACAAATGAGTAATTGTTGTTGCTGTTAGTATCAGATAACTTGGTTGACTGATCAGCTGAGAAGCGGTGAGGTACTGAGTGAAGCAAGGAAGTGATTTGGAAAGGTAACGAACGTAAGTGTAATATAAATACATTGGTATTATGGATTTTATATACATACATAGGTATATAAAATAGTTATCAGTGGTGTATATAGTATAACAGCAGTGAGCCCTCCGTGGGGTCACTGTTCACATGTGTATTTTAGTCCAAGGGAAGCTTAAGAAACAAACTTCCTCTGCTGCGCTGCTCTGGTGCTTTATCTCTTCCTCCTTCACAGCCGCTCCGGTGCCTGACCTTACTGGGTGTGGTGGGCTGACCTGGCCCGCAGCAAAGCCCCCATCCAGTTGCTCGCTTGCTCCCCCCACCCCGCAGGATGGGGGAGAGGTTGGAAGAGCAAAAGCAAGAAAACTTGAAGGCTGAGGGAGACACTCCTCAACTCCTTGAAACAGAGAGGCTAGGAGCATCCCCAGGGTGCTGGGCAGCACCCTGCAAAGCTGGCCCGTCTCCCCAGCAGCCACGTACCCCAAAGTGACAGAGCGGGTGGAAATGACCTTGCAAACTACAAATTGCCCCAGGGGTAATGTGCTGCTGCCTCATCCAGAAGCATTCACATCATTAAACCCTGTATCAGTCACGGCTCAGGTATTCTGCGGCATTTCCGCAGTGCCTCTCCCTGAGGACTCCCGGGTCCCTCGCTCAGCTTAGCCCCACCAGGTGAGATGACTGCGTCCAGCACAGGGGAAACTGAGGCACAGTCAGGTGGAGCTGTGCCCCATCTGTGTCACTGGGTACAGCTGCAGGACAATATCTGGAAGGCCAAGAGAGGAACAAAAAAAACAAAAGAAGTCACAAGACAATGCCTACGACAACCATGAAACCTTTTGCATATATACAACAATACATACATAGGTAGTACAAAACTTGCAGCCACAGCTGATCCCTTCGTGGGCACATTTTGCCCACGTGTGAGAGCACTCACAGCCGTTCTCCCAGGGCCCATGGTCGAAGCTCATCTGTGCTGTGGGCAGAGCACAGCTCAGGTGCCAGTGGGGGTGTTTTATTGATAAAAGTGGTTTGTTTTTTTTTAAATAACTGCTATGTTCCTTGTCAAGAAATTTCATGTTCCTTGAAGTTAGGGGAATGTGATGGCATCTGAAAGGAAAATTTTATTCCAAAACTGGGGTTGACATTTGTTTTTCTTTTCTCTTTTTAAATTTCCCTTTTAATAAGGGAAAAAGGAGGAAGGGAGAGCAGACAGAACCCAGAGGAAGTGAGATTTCCCACCACCACAAGAAACCCTTCAAAAGAAGTTTTTTTTAAAGCAAAACAATGGTCCAAAATAGAAGGAAAGTGAATCTTTTGCAGTTTACCAAACATCCTTAGCTTTGTTTTTCTTTTTAATCTGCTCTGAATTTCAGTACCGGTGACTCCCCACACTATTAGATAAGAGGGATGACTTTGGAGCACATGCAGACGAGCAGGGAGGCAGGAATGCAAGTACATGTTTGACTCTAATGAGTAAAACCCTCCTGAACCCAGCACCAGCAGGCCCTGTATGGGGAACAGCAGGTGCCCTGGCACCGCAGGCATCGAAAATATTAAATTATACCCATCTCGTTAAGTCTTACAAGCTGCGAAGCACAGTGTAGCTGTGGTCCAGCGGATGGATTAATGCTGTGGCATTGCTGCCGGCCATGTCACGAGAAGGGCTCCTGTATTTGTGTCTAAGCACACAGTGCCTGTCTTGCAGTACTGAAGCTGTGCCACAGCGTTGCACAGCCGCGGCCGGAGCCCGGGCGCCTTTGTTCAGCTCCTGGCGCAGGAATCCTTTTTATTCACATTGTGACCTTGGGTGAGCAACTTTGCTGTGCTTAAAATTAACTTTTCTGCAAACAAGGTGCATAAATCTCTTTGCGTCAGGAGAGCTGTGGTGCAGCATCAGGGGCTTGGTTTTGGTGAAGAGTTTTTTTCACCCCGAGTTGTCACGTGTGTGGTGTCCCTCTGGGGTGAGGGTGCCGGTGCTGCCCCAGCAATGGGGTGGCCCCAACAGTGCGCAAAGCCTTGAGTCTTCGACCACTTTCCACGGGGGAATGGGGTTCAGTAAAATCTGCAGTAGCGCAGGGTGCTTTCATGTCTGTCCTCCCCCCAGTTCATTTGTTTTTGCTGGCAGAGCTAAACAGGGGCCGCAGAGATTGATGAAAGAGGCTGGAGAAAATTGGTGTGCATAGCCTGGCAAAACAAAAGCTAAGGGCAGCACAAGGAGAGTGGTGTATAGATGCGTCACAGGGTACGCCCTGCGGGAGGAGATGAGCTGCTGAAAGCCTTGGCACAAGACTGTAGGGGTGTACGTTGCCTGTGACTACATGCAAGCTGGAAAAATAAGAGGTAGCTTTTAAATACTGGAGGAGGGAGGGCCTGGAAGAGCTCCCCAGCAGGAGCCCTGCGCGCTGGGAATACACAAACTCCTTTGGTGCTTTATGAGGGGTTTTACACTATGATACCCACCGTCAGGTGGCACAGAGGGTCCCACAGCCCTGTGTGTCCACGCTGGCGTCACTGCAGGTCCACGGGAGGATGTCTGTCTGTCCAGCCGGGTCCAGGCTGGGTGTGCTCTGCAGATAAACAGCTCATTTTATACTTATTCATTCTGCCTGTGTATGCAGCCTGTTTGTCAGTGGCCGGGAGGCCTCGCCGGGAGGTGCCTTTCCCCAGTGCTGCATTCAGTGTGGGGTTTACAGATGTTTTTTATTCAGTCACGCGGTGCTGAGGGGAAACATGGCAAACGTGATGGAGGGAAGCCCGCTGCTCACCCCCCAGCTCCCTGGGACGTCCCAGCTAGGTCAGACACCTTCACCCTGCTGATCTGCAGAGAGCGCGGGGCTGTCATTCTCCCCTCAGCCCCAGTCCCAGCCAGCCATCGGGACTCCTGTATTTGCCTCTCGCTGGACACTTAACGTGCTTTGGGTTATAAAAATAGGAGGGGGGAGAGGTGACAGCTGCGCCGGGAGAATTACAGGGAGGAGATCAGATTAGAGGGAGCAGGGAGCACCAGCAGGCAAGATGGCCCTATGCTGGGGCAGCCAGCTCCTTCCCTCACAGCCCAGCCCCACAACCGGCTCCTTCCCTCATAGCACAGCCTGGACCCACAAGCTGTCACTTCCCTCACAGCTCAGCCTCACAACTGACTCCTTCCCTCACAGCACAGCCTGGACCCACAAGCTGCCACTTCCCTCACAGCTCAGCCTCACAACCGGCTCCTTCCCTCACAACCCGGCCCCACAAGCTGCCCCGTCCCGCACAGCACAGCACAGCCCGGCCCCACAAGCTGCCCCTTCCCTCAGGGCCCGCCCCAGGCCCGCAGCGCGGCCCTTCCCCAGCGCTCCGCCGTTGCCTCAGGGCCCGCCCCGGCCCCACAGCGCGGCCGA